>JAJTUV010001567.1:0-297663 GCA_021653895.1 Mastomys natalensis | reverse complement strand
ATATTTGTTTAAGCTGGTAGACATCTCAGAGAGAGTTATGCTATACTCTATCTGTGAATCCAGGATGACAAATACAAACAAGCCTGAGGCTTCATGGTAGGTAGGCCTGCAATGTGTCCCTATTGATCCTCTGAGGACAGCTTGGCCCATCCTCCCATCCCACCCAAATTGTCAGGGGTTGCTACTGTATCCAGGCCAACAGTGACAAATATAGCTGCCAACAGTGTCCTCACATGTTGTATCATTGTGACAAGACTTTGACATACAATGAGGTATCAAAGTCTCATGTGAATTCACTTCCTGTAAAGTCACAATAGGAGCTGTTTCCTCCATCCACACATAGATCTCCATGGAGATGTGGCCGATTGGCACATTCACCAAAGGAGAGTTCACAGTTGTCTCCAAGGAATCCTGGCATAGAGTCACAGAAGTAAGCCCCAAGTACATCCTGACATGTGGCACCGTGTAAGCATGCTCGGGATCCACACTCATCAATTTCCAGCACACAGTTCACACAGAGTACTCTTAAGGACAGACACACAAGTGTCTTAGTCAGGGTTTCTATTCCTGCACAAAACATCATGACCAAGCAGCAAGTTGGGGAGAAAAAAGTTTATTCAGCTTACACTTCCACATTGCTGTTCATCACCAAAGGAAGTCAGGACAGGAACTGAAGCAGGTCAGGAAGCAGGAGCTGATGCAGAGGCTATAGAGGGATATTAATTAGCTGCTTGCTTCCCCTGCCTTGCTCAGCTTGCTTTTATATAGAACCCAAGACTACCCAGGTATGGCACCACCCACAATGGGCCCTTCCACCGTTGATCACTAAAAACCTCCAGCCTGAGAACAGACAGGGGCAAGCTGTCCTCTGAGAGGCTCTAACCAGCAGCTGACTCAGACAGATACAGACATCCAGAGCCAAACAGTGAATGGAGCTTGAGGACTCTTATAGAAGAATAGGCGGAAGGATTGTGGGCCCTAAGGAGATAGGAACTGCACAGGAAGATCAACAGAGTAAACCAACCTGAACCCTTGGAGCTCTCAGAGACTGAATCACCAACCGTGGAGCATACCTACTCTACACAGATCTACCTCCATGGGCTGGACCTAGGCCTCCCTGCACATATGTTGTAAATGTGCAGCTTGGTTTTCATGCAGGTCTCAAACATCTGGAGTGGGGGCTATCCCAAAACATGCAGCCTGTATATGGAGTATGGTCTTCTAGCTGGGTGCCTCATCTGGCCTCAATGGGAGAGGAAGCACCTAGCCTCTCAGAGACTTAAAGTGGCAGAGTGGGGGATACAGGAGGAGGGGTACTCAGAAAAGAAGAGATGGGGAAGGATTGTGGGAGAGGGTGACTGGGACGGGTTATAAAGTGAATAAACAAAAAATAAAATTTAAAAAAAAAAAAAGAAGAAAAAAAAAAAAGAAAATGCCTTACAACTGGATCTAATAGAGGCATTTTCTCAAGGGAGGCTCCTTTCTCTGTGATTACTCCAGCTTGTATTAAGTTGATACACAAAACCAGCCAGCACACACATGTATCTTCCTAATCATTGAGGCATACAGCCTCATTCATACGGGGATCAGAAACATTTTCATCCACTTTCAAGTCACACTGCCTGCCTTGGTATCCAGGCACACAGAAGCAAGAGTAGCCATTAATTCCATCCTGGCACAGAGATCTATTGTGGTAAGGGCTGGAAGCATGCTCATTGTGATCTGTCTCACAAAACCTTCCAGCATATTCAGCTGGGCAAATACGAACAGGGTACTCAGGGTTTTTATGGCAGGTGCCTCCAGGTGGGCAAGCAGTCCCTCTACAAGATTTAGTAGCAGCTTCACAGTTCACTGCTCTATATCCAGAAGGACATTGGCACAGGAAGAACCTTTCTTCTGCCATATTCACACAAGTGGCAATTCTGTGACAGGGATTGGAGAAGCAAGGGTCTTTTACCTTAAAGGTGTGTACTAAGGACATGCCTATACTTTTGTACGTGATTGCTTGCCAGAGCAGGCATGTTGTGGGATTTAAATTACTCTACATTCTCCCCTCTGACAAATCTTCAGACACCGCCTAGCAAACAAGAAAGTCTAAAATCCACATTGCGTCTGAAATACACCACAGGGAGGCAAGGCCAATTCTGACTTTAGCTTCTAGAAAAGGCAAGAGGTAAATGTACATACATATCACTGTGAATGTCTCCCAGGCTGCTGTTTTAATCACGAGATAGGGAAAATCACTCTTTTCAAATCATATTTTTAAAATATAAACACACACACCAATGGAAAATACAAGTTGACAATCAACAAAATCGAGCCCAATTACCAATAGATTTCTAAAATAAGTAGGATACTACCTAGCCAACTTCTCCTTTATCACAGTAGATTCAGGTGCTGTTGAGTCTGATGTACTCAGTCTGAGCATATGGTTTGCTTTTGATTTACACAGCTAACATCTCTTTACTTAAGGCAAAGATGCTGTACATAACAAAACACTGTAAAGTAAAATGTGAAAACGAATGTTCTCTTTATAACATATTGATTTTTAAATAACTAATGAAGGTTCCAAGTTAGCTTCTAGAAGATCACAAGCAAAAATAGGGTTAAAATGAAATACATGAAATTTTCCTCTTCTGACCTTGTCTCTGAAAGCAACGACTAAAATTACTTGAGAATCGATGTTAGAAGTGTAAGTTAACCATAATAATAAATGAAGGGTTATATTTTTCTAAACTTATTTTATATTTAAATGAAATAAAGTAACTAGACACATATATTTAGGGGTAAATTTGTTCAAATGCTTGATTTAAAGATCCTTGAATTTTTCTTAATGATAGCTCAAGGGTACCATGAACCATAGGCATATGAATGTAGCATATTACTGTTTGTCCAGCTTTAAGGACTTTGATCGTGGCCAATTTAAAGGCTCTGCGAACAAAGGAATCCCTGAACAAAGCTGCAACTTATATTTTGATGTTTGATTTAAACAGTAGCTTCGGTAGAAATTGCCATGAAACGTTTGATTCCTCAAGGAGTCTTTGTGTTGAATGACCAGAATGCAGTCGGGAATGCACAGCTACTTGGCAAACATAAGAAACACAGAAAACAAACTACTGCAATGAGAATTGTATTATACACAGAGGGAATGGACATCAGATTGCTTAGCCCTTAAGACAACAGAGTCACAAAAAAACTACAATATTTGGAGTGTATAACAAGTCTAGGAAACAGCTTTGCCCTGGCCTCTCAGAAGGACAAAAGTTAAAGAAGGCTGATGCAAGCTCTTCCTTGTACTCTATCAGATAGCCTGAGCTCTTTATACAGAACGGGAAGAAGGAGGCCTTCTGGTGATGCTTAAATGGTCAGAAAAAATGGTGGAAAAATGTGGAAGCTGCTTGGCTCCTTAGAATCACATTGGTTTGATTCTGTATTAGAGGCTCACCTGGTTGTAAATATGCTACTCCACTAGTAACGCATCATTAAGAGCAGGAAACTAAATGAAACTGTCATAAAATAGCCCTTTTTCGAAGAATACTAAACATCAAATGCTTCACATATGTCTCAAGGATGTGTTGACTCACTGAAAATGCTTTTAGTAGGGATTTTAATCCATTCAGGTTGCTATTAAGAGTACCATAGGCTGATAGTTTATATGCAATAGAAATATTTTCTCAGGTTTCCAGATTCTGAGAGCACCAAGATCAAGACACTAGTTCATTTGAGATTTCTACTATATAGAGAGCAACTTCTTGGTGTCCACACATAGTAGAAGTATAGAAGAAGAGCCTACAGAGACCTTTTTACAAGGACACCAACCTCACTAATGGTAGCCCCACCCTCATGATCTAAGCATCTCCCAAAGGCCCCACCTCTAAATACTATCACTTTGGTGATTATATTTTTATGAGAAGATTCATTCCAGATAAAGCAGTTTATTATGTTATATTCATTTTTGACTTGAGAAGAAAATTCTTTTTTAATCACAGCAGGAAACAAACACAAAAATTAAAGAATATTAATATGAACTGTACATTTTTTAAATATATTTCATGAAGCATCATTACGTATTTGGGTTTGGCATTATGGAATGGTTGCAGTAAAAAAAAATTTTTTCTAAAAATAAATATAGTAACACATGCCTTTAATCCAAGCACTCAGGAAGCAGAGGCAGCCAGATCTCTGAGTTCAAGGCCAGTTTGTTCTACAGAATGACTTCCTGGACAGCCAAGGTGACACAGAGAAACCCTGCCTTGAAAATTGTTAAATATGTCGTAAGGGGCATTTGACAAATATTCTCCATCTGTTCTAAGTTGTAGTTTGCAATGCAGTTGTAAAATCTGCATTAATAACAAGTGGAATTAAAATTTGACTTTAAACATTGAGAACCACATTTCTCCATAAGCAAGATTGCTCAGTGGGTGAAGCTGTTTGTCACACAAACTCAGCAAGAGCTAATTTCCATGACTCATATGGGAAAGAACTGACTCTCAAAAGCTGTCCTCTCACATCTACATATATGTATTGGTGTATGGATGCTTGATCTCAAGCACACACATACATGTATACATACATACATACAAACACTAGTAACTAAATAAGGTGTTTAAAAAAGAACTATATTGTTATTTTAGCTGTTACATAGGTGTATCTTTTTCACTGAGAGACAAGTATTTGAGGCCTACATACAATGTGCCCCAGGGCCTTATACAAACTAGACAAGCTTTGTACCATTTTATCATAACGAAAGCCAAATTTCTTTTCAAGTATCAGATTGATTAATTGATCAAGACTCAAGTGAAATTTCCCAACTCTTTTCCTCTGAGGCAGAAATAGCATTTTAGTCTTATAAGCAAGGAGGCATATATCAATTGCTGTGACTGTAATCCTTCAACTCACAGCAAATGACAGACAGTAAGTTATTACTTAGAAAGCATATAGAAGAGTTTCCAGTTCTTAACAAAGTAAAATATCTTCATAATTTCTCAAAATTAACTTTCCATTTTTGCAAATGACTTGATAAATACAACACGAGATCTGTCTTGGGGCTATTTTCTCTATTAAATATATTTCACTCATAATAAAACTTAAAAGTAATGAGCTCAAATAATTTGTACACATAATTTGCACCTTTAAATAAGTTTGGCTTTTACTAAGTTGAATGTGTTTTACATGATGCATCTATGGAAACTAATTTGAGCACACACACATACACACACACACTTATATTTGTATATATGTTACTTTTGCCACAAAACTGTACTCCAAGGAAAGAACTATGAACACCAAAAAGTAGTTCTCCTCCATATTGAGAAATGCAGTCCTAGTTTACCAGAAGATGTGGTTAGGTTGTAGACATTTCTTCTCTATAAATCTATTGCTAGGTCTCAGTACCACAGCTCCAAGAAAGCTGACCTCCTCAGCGGCCCTGGGCTTTCTAGAAACACATGTCTGAAATGAGATGTTTCTAATGGAGTACTCAGTGCATCTATCAATCTTAAAAAAATCATTTTCCACTGTGTCCAATCGGCATGCTCAAAAATATCTCACTCTGCAGAAGGCCCAGATTACAGTGTTCATTTCTTTTTACTCTTTTAACATCAGTTTGCCTTAGCCCCAGCTTCTCTCCACTTTCCAAATGCTAGAACTACACCGGCAATGAACTCCATTTTATACAACCACCTGTGGTCTTTTCCTTATCATAGCCCTGCCATAACAAACTGAGTGCATGGTCTTTCCATTCAGGTATGTGACTGCCAAGACATGTTATGTGCATAGGACTAGATCAAATCATCTTCAGCCAAATCAATGATTCCCCATAGGCACTCTTTCTCTTCCCATTGTGTCTACAGATACTCTTGGATATTTTCTTTGAATAAATAATAAGCTATCTGAGTTATGGAATCTTTAATATCTATGAGGTTCATGGCTAATTCAGGAGTTAAAGAGAAAGCAAATCATGTCCCTATGTAACAATGCCATAGGAATTGATCCACCCGTGTGATGAGAAAAATGTTAGCATCTGTGGCCTCCCCAGGACCATCTTGGGCTTTTTCAAGCACCATGACAATTCAAGAGCTGACGATGTACTGCTGAAGATCATGTAATGATTTTTATAAACCTTTCAAGGTAATATAATAAGTATATTATCATCATCTTTCAAAGTAAAAGTCTAAGGTCAAAGATGTCAGATTATCTAACAAAATGAAAAAATAAGAAGCCATGATCTCTGGCATTCAAACAATAAGTTTATTCTACTGTTTTCACATCATAAACATAAGGAACCTCTGAAACTTATAGATATGAATAATTCAGAATACGTCATTGGAAGATGTCTTTAGATACAAAGACTCTGTTTTCTGTCTACATAAACTTAGGCTGTGTTGATGATACTTCACGCTAATATGTAGAACAGTGTCTGAATAAAATACATTTTGATACACATCTTTTGAAGGAGTCACGGAAAATGCAAAATAAAATGAATTAGCAGTTTATGGTTCACATAGTAACTCAAAGAAAATTTGTGAGGAAGAAAAATCTATAGAACCTTTACACATTTCAACTAATAATTGGCAGAAATTATGTAAGATCATTTCCTTTTCTGTCCTTATGGCCATTAGGTTCAGACTAAATTTAATCAAGTACACTATATATTTTATCTCTGACTTCAATTATAATGACATCTGGCTAATCTGAGTAGTCTGGAAGTCTATTTTCTTCTTCACTCTAACTTTGCCAATTTTTTTCAAAACTCTCATAAAAATCTTTGACTGTCATAGAAAAGAATAAATTGCTACTCTGCTATCATGATGGAATGGAGAGTCTAAAATCACAACATTCCTAGTGTAATTCAGAGCAAATTAGATGCAGACAGTTCCCACTTGTATTTAAATGTACAAATCATGCCAGTGTACGTTCTCTGTTAACCCACTGTGACAGTTGTTTCACATACAAAATACATTCATAGGTAGACAACATTTTCCTATAAATTTAGTTCAGACGTTTGCTCCATTGATCAGTAATATGAATACAGAATGCTCTATACTATGCATCATATCAATGTATTGAAAGCAATTCTATTCATAATTCATAAACTCAAATTTTTGTTTTTGGCCTGAACTTTGAGACTTGTGCTGTCAAAATGGGCTCAGCAGGTAAAGGTGCCTCCTGCCAAGCCTGACAACCTAGATTCAATCATGCAAACCCACACAAAAGGAGAGAACTGACTCTTGAAAGTAGTACCCTGACTTTCACACAACTCACCTTTTATCCCACATATAACATGCACAAATGTAGAAAGATATCTGACATTTACTATCGTCAAATAATTTTTACATGTCAATATTGGACCTCTGTCCACTTTACTTTCTCTAGGCAAAGCTCAATGTCATTTTCTATAAAAGCATTACTCCTGTTTCCCAGGAGATAGCTTATTTTCACATCCTTTGTGCTAACATAATTTCCATGCAAGCAGTTTTTAACATAGAAGATAATTATAGTAAATATATTGATTACTACAGAAGGTCTGGTTTACAGTTACTTTCCACTTTTATTCCACAATACATTCTAACATTAATAAAATCTTTTTTAAAAAATCCTACAGTCTTTATAGAGGCCTACTCTGTTTTAATTGTCTTTTTCCCCTTTTGGGTTTTTTACTGTTGTTTTCTTTTATTATTTTTTCTCTAATTTGAGTCATCTGACAACTTCTTCCTATAACATGGGAAAGATCTTACCAGGCACTCTTAGTGGTTTCTTGAGACAATCCCCATCTCAGATATTCTAATGTGACTTCAGTAATTCACTCCATACTTCCTCTGAAAAATAACATCAGCAAAATAGGCAACAATAAGTACCAATCTATTTCTGTCAACCATAAAATAATGTCAATTTAACACAAGATATCTCCTTCTAAGACTTTTTGTATAAAAGTCTGTCATCACTAAAGAACAACTATAGCTTAACCTCTAACATAACTTTGAATTTCTTTTTGTTATTCCACTATACTCTGCAATTACCTTGGTGCCATTTCTTTACTGAACTGAAAGCATAGCTTTAAAGACAGAAATGTGTTCTCAGGTTTACAAAATGAAGAATTACTAGCTTCAGAAGTTTTCAGTAAAGGATATATTCAAAATTTGAGTTCAATAGTCAAGTTGGTTAGTATATTTATGAAAATTTATTGTATTTCAAAATGATTCTGGTTTTAGAAGGCACTTTTTCAAGTATATGTGCTTTATAACTTGACTTCAAAGACTTTGTTCAAAGTTTCCTTTCCTTTGTACTAGACAACAATTTACTTTAAAATCCTTCATCTAAGAATGTCATTGGTTATGTCAAAAGTAGGAATAGTTTAACAAAACCAGTACAGATCTCTGGATAAGACTACTCATGAACTTTGCCTGTTCACCTTATTTCTAAAACTGTACTTGTATGATTGAGTTATTGATAATTGTATAATTACTTTTTATGTATATTATAACAAAATCTTTTGAAATGTTTAGAAAGTAAAGAGAAATAGATTATATAAATATACTTTCCTCACACAATAAAGGCGAGCCCCAGGAAAGCAGAAGCCACAGAAATGCCTGGGTCAGTAGAAACCAAAGTGGTCCTGCCAGCTCAAGGCAGCTACTCACAAGGCACTTTCTGAGCCCAACTCTGGATATACTGTAAGAAATTTTCCATAGTGGTAAGGAAGTGACCTGGAGAAATTATCTTTGTTACCCCTAGGCCAGTTCTGCAAGTGCAGTTCCTACCTTTGCACTATTCAAACCTTCTTAGAGCTGCCAAGTATAGGCTTTACCCAAAATAAGAGTTGAATTGGAAATGATAGGATGGGACAGATAATGAATAAGCATGTGCACATGTGTGTATTTTTTAATTTTTTTTTAAAGCACTTAGTTTCACAGAAAAAAATCTGGAAAATGTGTAGAGTCTTTTCATGAAGACTCTGCCATACATATGCACAGCTTCTCTTGTCAATATTTCATAATGTAATAGGACACTTATCAAAATGGGTGCACCTCTTAATATATCATTATCAACTAGAGCCCACAGATCAGAGCTTTCTAGATGTTACAGGTTTCATAGATTTCCATAATATGCAAAAGTACTAACTAATTTAATATCAGAGTATATTTTTATTGCTATTAAAACCATTTGTGCTTTACCTATTCATCCCCTCTTCTGAAAACCCTTGACCCTCTCATGATTTATTTGCCTGTTCCACAATTTTATGTATTTAAATGTGGTAAATCATAAAATCTTTTAAATATTTTTATTTATTTTGTGTCTCTCTTTCATTCTGTGCACATGTGAAAGACACAGACAGACAGACACAGAAACAGAGGCAGAAAGAGAAAGCGTGCACACCAATTGCAGCTCAGGTTTGTATCCCCAGAACTGATTCTTGTAAATATTTCAGTTCGTAAGTATGTAGCAGTTTCTAGATGACTTGATACATGAACCAATAAATAGATCTCAAAGTCATTGGCATATTCCTTTTCACCTACTTGGTTGTGAAATGAGCTTACTGAGAAGGTACTACAACATGTGGCAAGCCGTGCCAATTATTTCATTGCCTTAAGAATCTATAAACCTCTAGAAAGTGACATTGAGTAGGGCTCAGTAAGAAAGTGGAAGCCATACAGAGAAGGGACACCTATCCTTAAGATCAAGCCCTGAACCTTTCCTGTATAGAAGTTATCCAATCTGTAGTCTATTTTATATCAAGATGGTTGTTGCCTTAGGGATTGGATCATATCTTCATGACTTTTGGATAAACATTCAAAGATAACATTCTAGGTAACTCACAGTAAGTAAGAAACCAAACCATCATCTTTATAACAGGCAACTATATTCTTAACTATCACTCCAGTGCTGGAATTGGTTGATGCAGGGTCAACAGAATTCTTATTCTGTGACAGATGGTTTTTAGAAGGCATTTATATACTATACAAAGATCATCACACTTGCTGTGTGCTGCCATATGTTCATTTACATGACTCCACTCAAAACCTCCTCCTCATTGAGCTTTGTCTAGTCCTTTTCTAACTTTTGTCTAAATTACTAAATCAAAAAACCCTTTCCAGAAATATACACATACCCCTACCTACATACCCCTACCTTGGACCACTTCCTCCTTTAAAGTAGGTAACAATTTTTAGTTTGTCTTTGTTCTTTGGGAAGATTTTTTTCCCTCTCCACTGTCTCTCAAGCTCTTATGGGAATGTCCATAGGGCCATGGGTGTGTACTCTGGAAGAAGACTGGTAACTGTGGGAAATCACATGGAAATGAAGGGCTATTGTGTTTCCTCCTGTGCTTGTGTCCTGCATTATAATCAGTTCTAAACATGGTCTCCTAAGAACTGCTCCCAGGCATGTACAGGGTTATGAGTTGACAAGTCCAAATGCAACCAGCTTATAAATCTGAGACCCTTCTTCATTCAATGCTCCATGACCAATAACCAACCTATCAGGCACATTTGCATGAAATCTAGACTGCAAGTGTCTTAGTCCTTCTTCAGAATTCCTCTTAGACTTGTTATGCAACCTATATCACCAAAAGCTGCAACCATTCGGAATCTGCTGAGTCATCCTGCTGAAAAAGGAAAGCCGCTTCAATCACAGCTTTGATCTGATAGAGTCTTTTTCTGCTTCATGCAGAACTATAATCTGGCAGTTATCTATGTTCCTCAAAACTCACAAAGAGAAATTCCTACATATGGAATGAGTTGGCACCAGAATCTAAAAAGGGTTATCAGTTGCTATACTGCTTATTTGTGGTGAGAGATGCAAATTACTGCAGTTATTCCTTTACTTCTGAGGGATTCTTACACTATGTCTCTGATTCTGGGTCTTTCTGAATATGTCTTATCCCATGGCTTTTGTCTGGATTCTGCCAAGAGTCTGCAATTATTAAGTTCCCTTTACTTGTCTTTTTTTTTTCCAGTAAGCTGTCAGGACTATCAGAAAGCTAGTTTTTTGGAGACTGTAGCCATAGTTGAGTTAATAAAATAATTGGGAAAAACACAGATTACATATAATGTTCTTTACATCTGGAATATCATGTTTCTGACACCCCCTTTGACTAGAAGGGAAAAGAATACACTCTCTAAGCAAAGGGCTTCATATGAGCACTTGAAGCCTGAAAAATCACCTCTAAAAACAATACTACATCCAAACCAACAACTGCACTTATACCCCTGACTTGCTTATGGGCATGGTAGACTGCAGTCATCTTCTATGATGTGTGTAGTTCAGTGAGAGCCATATGTTGAATACAATGTAGATATCCTTTAGGATATGGTATGATATGATATCATTAACTCTAGAATTCATTGTTAAATTTTTGTTTATATGATTTTGCTTTCAATGATTTTGCATGCCTGGTTTTCACTGAATTTATTTGATTTTAAGTTTTTATTCTCTTGGTTGAGGTTAGGCAGCACTATCAGATATTTCTTACCCCACAAACCTTACACAATATAAGTTTTTCCAACTGTCAATAGGATCTGTCCAAACTATATTAATGGGGACTAGAAAAATAACTAAGAAAATAGGTTTAGTGGGATCACAGTGAGGTGCATGTGAGTTAGGATCCACTCAATATTCCATTTCAACTAGCTCCCATAACCCATGGATGATGAGGTTCTGAGATCCACATTTGGTTGTCCAGTCCATCTCTGTGTCTATTCACCTTTAGTGTATAATCAGAGTCTTAATCCTCAGTATACATATACCCATCTTGATAAGTAGACATAGATCTCTTAGGAGTATGAAATAATCATGGCATATGCAGACTCATTCACTACTCTGAATCCAGATCTGAAAATAGCTGAGATCCAAGTACTAAGGAAGATGTTGTGACACTTTACTGATGAGATGGCAACTCTCAGCCTGAATGTATTTGATTGCCCTTAGATTTTATTATTATTGATAATAGTAGCTCTCTTTGGCTTCTAGTTTTATTTACAAAGACTATACTGCATTATCAATCACTAAAGAGAGTTCTTTCTAGCTGCCACTCAGCTTTTCCATTGGTGACAGTAGTCTTTTTCTGACTTTATTCCTCATATTCTATCCATCACTAGGTATTCTTATTCCTGGAGCCATTGATAAGTCTAGGACCCTAAGTTCTTCTTCCCTTATTTTGGCAATAGAATCCCATGTTTCACCCTAAAATATTGTGAATATGCTGTATTATCTATCTAATTTTCCCCATAATTACCTACAATATTGATGAGTTGTTAGACCTAAATTAAATTGGCATATTGTGGTTTAAGGTGACTTACTTGGGAGCAAGGCACTCATGAACTTGCTTTCTCCCTTTGTTCTTTTTGATATCCAATGAACTTATCAAGCACCATGGCATACCATTTTGAGCACACAAATGGGGCAAAACCAGAACAATAAATTAGAGATAGTTTCCCAGATCTCCAAGAACAGATATTCTACGCCTCCTGAAAGCAAAATATCCCATAGAAAGATGCAAGCTTCTGTCTTGTTAAAATACTTCAGCTATCAAGTATTTTTAGAACAGCTAAATCTGCACTCCACCACTCATCTCTGTCACAGTTTCATAAATCTATTTTTATGTAGACTCAGAACGTGTGGAAGGTAATTGCAGATGCAGATAAAGCAAAAATCTGGAATAGTTTGGGGTCCAAACATCACAACATCAGCAGCATCAAACACATGCTTTCCCAGTCTGTTTCAATAGCTCCTATGAAAAAGTGAAACCAGCATATCCCCTGGAGCATTTTGCATCCACTCAGGACACTGACTTCTTAGTTTCTAAACCATTTTTCCTTTGAGTTAGCCTCATCTGTTACTTTGCTACACAGATCCACAATGATTGCAGCTACTGCCACTACCATTAACTACCTTCAAAACCATCACTCCTGGGTTTCCAGCTCTTGCCTCTATTAACCTCCAAAATTGTTTGAACTTCAAGAAAAACATCTAATATTCTGATCCCATCATTTTTCATGTTCTCTTTAGCCTTCTTATGTTTGTTTACTTCTTCTTAGACCTAATAGTGTCTGTTTATAATAAATCATTCATGATATTCCTTTGTTCCAGATTAATTCAGGTTAATATATTAGGAGTTTCTTTGGATATTGAGAGGGACACTAAACAAAATAGAAAAAGATTTACTACTATGGTTCTTATTTTTACTAGGAAGAAACATGTAATAGTATCTATACCTTCTTATAAATAAAACTTTATTATCTTTATTTTATCTTTGTTACATTGCCTATTATATAACTTGATATTAACCAACAGTGTCAAATAAATAAATGAATTATAAAATGTACTGAAATTTGGCCTTAACTAAAATATATGAGATAAATTTGTTATTCAATCTTATCCTTTGATTCATTAAAAATTAGCCAATTGAATAACTCTTTCTATGTAACTTTTGGAGTTACTCAAATCTGAAAAGGTATTTACCACAAAGTTACATTGGCCATCATCTCATGAAATATGTACAACAGTCTACACCACATGAAGTAGTGTTGCTCATACATGTTTGTCTATGTATGTGTGTTATTTATACATGTGTTTATTTTCATTCACATGTGTAGAGGTCATAGGTGTTCAGGGGCCAATAGTTTCCCCAGTCCTGCTCCACTTACATCCTAATTCAAGGCTTCCCACCTTGACCCAGGGTTTATCTCAGACTATCTAGCCAGCTGATTACGGGCATTCCTTGTCTCCTCCTCCCAAAGACTGGGATTACAAGAGGCCATCATTTCCACCATGTTGTGTGGCAGCTAGTTATCTTAATCCTAAACTCCACACTTGTTTCGTCAGCACATGTCCAGTGGAACCATCTCTCTAACACCCATGTTTATCTTTATATTTGCCTTCAAAGGTGAGCATGCCTTTTAAACTTAAGTTGGAGTGAAACTTAGTTACTTGAGTTTGTTTGAGTTTCCAAATATTTGGTAGATATCTTGTTACTGTGTGGAAAATACTCTAGTCACTAAAGACAAAAAGGGCACAAGTAAATATTAAGAACTTTTCCATATATTTTCAATTTCAAATGTGGAAGAATTTATGATTGGTAAAATGTTTAAAAGAATATAACATTCAGTTTCAGTCAAGAACATAGTAAAGTTAATCTATAGAATTAACAATAATTATATTACTAAAATATTCTTAAAATTGAAAATTTGTGCCACTGAGAGTAAAAGTGCTTGCTGTAGAAGCCTGGAGACATGAATTCAATCCATGAAAACCAAAATAGAAAGAGAGAATTACATCCCAAAAGGTTGTCCTCTGACCATCACACATACCACAGGGTATATGTGTGTCTTCACACTTATACATGCACAAACACACGCACAAGCATAAACACACACACACACAGAGTAAAATACCAACATAACAATAATAATAATAAAGACTTAATGCCCTCATGAGTAAATAAATGGATGCATAAATAATTGTCCATTGACCACTATATATAGCATTTAGTTGTCAATTATTCAATCTCATCTTTTGCATATTTCAACAATGAGTCTCTTTTGAGTATATGTTCACAACTGGAAAGCAAAACTAAATCAGAAGATCTATTTTCCCAATGATAATTTCATCAGAGAGTAACAATAATCAGATATTCAACATGCTGAAGTCCAGTGGATTTCGAAGACTCCAAGGATGTAAATGTGGCATTGGCACAAAGAAGGAGATAACCACGGACAGACTTCTTGTACAGGAGATGGCTCTGAAGATATCAAGCATTACTGAATTGATTTCATTTCAAAGTCATAACGCACACAGTTTCATTTTTATTTCCTCAAATGTGGAAAAAAATCATAACTCTCTGAAGATTTTTTTAAATAAATTTCTTTCTCATATGCTTTATTTTCCACAGCAGATATTTAAACTTATGGGTTCATAATTAAGTACATCTCTGTGATCGCTGTGATTAGTGCACTGCATCTCAAATACCTAATACAAATTTTTATCTCAGTCTATACTGACAATATCTTTATTTCTGTCCTGCACAACCATGGCCATAATAAGAAAATTTATTTTGTTGGCACAAGATATGGTTGACTCTTTTTTCTGACTACTTGAGGTTTTGGCATCTACATAGATAAGTTCCTTGTTCCTGAACTAAAGTCTTCACTTTTATGTCTATTCATTAACATCCTTATCCATTATTGCAAGGGCTACTCTCTGAGTCAGTGTATATTGTACACTTTCCTGAGAAAAATTCTGTGCGCTAGGAAACTGCATGATTTTTATTCTGTTCTTCATATTCATGTTCTGCTCAAAGTATTTTGGTTGGTTCATTATTTCAATTCCATTGTATATGTTAATTAAATCCACCTTAGAATTATTAAGAACTTTTTATTATGCCATTGCCACACAGGTACAGACAAAGTAATAGAAAAAGGTACCAAGAGCATATATAGTGTCTATTGGCAAATCTTATGACCTAGAAGACAATAGTGAGATGTTGTTGCTAATTTACTCAGAGAGACAAATGAGAACTTCAAGCCTGATAATATTCACATCATAAGTACTATATGTGAACAGAGAGGAGTGTTTAGCATCACATAGACAAGGCCACCTTAAGGGTCTGAATTCCAGAGCCCAATAGAGTTCAGAAGAGCTTGGCAGAGCTTATGAAATGAAACTTTGCAAAATTGGCGATGATATTTTAACAAGAAAATTTTAAAATCATAAAATAACAACTTATTATTGATAATTATTATTCTATAGCATTTATTATTCTTGACTTTGGCCAAGACCTGATTTAGAATTGAGACTATATATTCATATACACTAGAGGAAGAGAATCATCTACAACCAGTACCAGGAAAGACAGCTAAGACTGCAGAATCTGTGACACTTGCCCATGCCAGGAGTACAGGAGTTTCTCCTCTGGCGTTTCCTACAAGGAGAGCAAAACATCCTGGAGCAAGGCCCTGGTTTCCATCACCAATATGAGAGATTATAGGGTGTACATGTAAGAGAAAAACGAGGTATTCAAAAATACATTTTTGTCACAAGCCAAATAAAACAATAAGACATTACAAAACAGCTTAGCATTCCTTAAAACTTTCAGCAAGATGCTAAAGTCCAACGCAAATCTCATGTTCAAATGATTAGTACAAATCAACAAGGTTTTTAAAATTCCAATTTTCTGAGAAACAAAGAATTTAAGGATTTACAAAACCTATCATTCCTAGATTCAATTTATTTTGGCTGAAAAGTTCAAGGAAGGATGTTTTTCATTATGC
The DNA here is from genome assembly GCA_021653895.1 of Mastomys natalensis. NCBI lineage: Eukaryota > Metazoa > Chordata > Mammalia > Rodentia > Muridae > Mastomys > Mastomys natalensis. Next base: position 281,398 of record JAJTUV010001567.1, on the reverse strand, counting down.
TCGGCTATATAGCAGGCACAAAATTCAGCGCTATAATTAAATGTTTTCTTCGTGTTCTGATTATCAGTCCCTTGGATATATAAAATCTACAATTGACTTTTTATTTTAGTGCTTGAAAGCATGTGGGCTCATGATGAATTCTGCAATGCTTTGTTACAAGAGAACTCAGAAATTTCTAGATTTCACACAGAAAACAATATGGTATTCTAATGGAAGAAATATTTACAGCATACAAAAATCATACTGTTGAGTTGACTGTTCATATGGTGATTATAGGCCCACCATTATCAGAAAGACAGCTAGCCCCTCCTTGTCACACCTTAGCAGCCAATGGCAGCTTCACAACACACAAAAGACACTGCTCCTGTTTACCATGCTCTCATAGATCTTGCTCTAACAACGCAGCTGCAGTAGTTACACACTCAGAAACAGTCTGCAGCAACGGAAAAATTTACATCTACTTTGCATGGAATGCCGAAATAGATAGATTTTTGTTTATTTGCTGGAACCTGCAGATAAAGTTAATAAGTGCAAAAATCCTTTTATTTTCTACCTGGTAATTTACTCCATTTTTTTTTTTTTTTTTTTTTATAGCAGAGCTGGTACTAAAATTAGTGTCTGTACTCAGGAAGCTGAGATAACCATAGGAGGTAAAGGATGTAGAGTTTCCTTAAAACAACTTTTACTCTAGTTACATGTTTTCTTGTTCTTATGCAAATGAAATAACATTTATCTGTATTTTTCAAACCAACCACAAAAAACAAAATCCCATAAATAATAAGTAGAGCAACAAACCCACATTTGCTGTGGAAAATGTTCAGTAAATACTTTTGTTGTTGTTTAGAAGTATAAAGTGTGATTTTGGCATTGTTTCGTGAAACTATATCTTATCTATTGGCAAATCTTATGACCTAGAAGACAATAGTGAGATGTTGTTGCTAATTTACTCAGAGAGACAAATGAGAACTTCAAGCCTGATAAGAATATTCACATCATAAGTACTATATGTGAACAGAGAGGAGTGTTTAGCATCACAGAGACAAAGCCACCTTGAGGGTCTGAATTCCAGAGCCCAATAGAGTTGAGGAGAGCTTGGCAGAGCTTATGAAATGAAACTTTGCAAAATTGGCAATGGTATTTTAACAAGAAAATTTTAAAATCATAAAATAACAACTTATTATTGATAATTATTATTCTATAGCATTTATTATTCTTGACTTTGGCCAAGACTTGATTAAGAATCGAGACTATTTATTCAAAATGTGGTTGCCTTGAATCTTATTTTCCTAAGACACTAAAAGTACCAAAAGAAAGACTTCAAAATCCCCTGACTAAACACAACTATCTCCTCACCTATCCAGGCTTAAATCCCCCACTCAAGCCTTTCTTTTTACTTTTTTTTTTTAGTTATTTTATTTACATTTAAAATGTTATCTCCCCTCCACAAGCCCCTTATCCCCTCCCACCTGCCCCTGCTACTATGAGGGTGCTCCCTCAACTGCCCACCCACTCCTGCTTCAGGGCCCTAGCATTCTCCTACCTTTTCTTTTTTTTCTTTTTTTTAATTGGATATTATATTTACATTTCAGATGTTATCCCCTTCCTCATTCCCCCTGCCCAGGAACCCCTATCCCTTCCTCCCTCCTCCTGCTTCTATGAGGATGTGCCCTACTGTTGATATCTTGACACGCAGGAGCTTGGAAGGGAAGACGCCAGGGCAGAGGGTTCCATGAAGGGAATATTTATTTAGGCGGAGGGAAGAGAGGAGAAGGAGAGCAAAGAGGTAGAGGAGTAGAGGCCAGCCATGACCACGTGGAGAGAGGGGAAAGGGGAGAGGGTCAGATACAACCTGCAGGTTCGTGGGGCAAGGGGCAAGAGAGAGAGAAGGGGCCAGACAGCCCCTTTTATAATAGTGGACAGGGCTACGTGGCTGTTGCCAGGTAGCTGTGGGGAGGAGCATACCTGGCTGTTGCCAGGTAACTGTGGAGGTGGAGTTTAGACAGAATGCTAACATTCCCCAGTTTTGGTTTAATTAAAAAAGAAAAAAATTAGAAAGAGGTGATGGCACAGCAGGAATAGGGTCGTCGTGATATCTGGCTACTTCCTGCTGGCACTGGGGGTGACGTGTCTTTAGGGGGAACCTGGGGTGATGTTTGTCTGTGCTGTCCAGGGTCTGTGGAGCCATCCGGATAGGCCAGAAGGAACAGGTCCAGTAGAAGCAGCAGTAGAAGCATCTCCTGTGTGTGACAGGAGATGGAGCATCTGAAGGTTGCTTCTCTGGAGATGTTCTGGATGCACCTGGACTTGACAAGATGTAAGCACACTTGAGAGAAAGAAAATTTTTTAAGATGTACATTTGAAACCAGAGGGATCCCACCCTTTGTGATAGTAAGTGGGACCTTTAGGCAGATGTACTTATCTGGATGACATCTATTTGGTCCGTGAGAGGTAGATTTCAGTGGGTTTCCTTTAGCTTATAAGTTTACAAAAGAGATAACAGCAGGAGTTAACACGAGCAGTCTTTAAGATGAACCTGTGTTGGATCTATAGTGGAATGTTTAATAAAGCAGTTAGGCAAGTTCATAGGAACTCAGATAATTTAGGACAGTAGGATAGCAAGAAGAGGAAATATGAAGCATTTAATTGGTGGCATTATCTAAACTGAGTTTAGATAATGAGGTAACAGATTACATCTGTGAACTTAGCTGTCAATGTAGTCAGAAGTCTGAGAAAGAGTAAACAACAATCTACCAGTTATATATTATTTTAAAAAATGACAGAGTCCACTAGCCAACAGTTCCCATGGTTTCCATACTCTCTTGGGTGAAGTCAGTTTGGCTTTTAGGCGCAGAAGACGCAGGGCTTTTTCTAATTTAGGCTGTATCTTCTGGTGTTCAGGTCTTCTGAAACCATCTAGGGTCAACTGCTAGAGGCTTTGGAAATTCTGTCAGCTATAAATTATTTGTTAGTATTAGCAGACTTCTGACAAAATTGAGAGCCATAAGGATTGGTTGTAACTGAATAGAATTTAATAGCAGTAGTAAAACTATATTGAGACAGAGTAGGAAAGACCTTAGCAAAGAAACATTTGGCTAGGACCAAAATAAGAAAACTGGATACAGTGGCAAACGATCAAACTGCTGGCAAGCGCTGCGAATCAGGTCTGCTGCCAGCAGCGGCAACAGGGCAGGACTTCCCGCTAGCTGTCGGAAGTCCCTGCCCAGTGCCTCTGGCAGACAGCTGCAATGAGCAAGGAAAAAGCAAGCATGTCACAGCAATGTTCAAGTTTATTTATTTATTTTTTTTGGTGGAAGGCACCGCTAGCACTCACTTTATAGGTCCCGGCAGAGAGGGAAAGAGGGTCCCTGATAGGATTGAAAGAGAAGACCCAGAGCAGAGCTAAGACCCACCAGGCAAACCAGCGGACCGCTGCAGAGGAGGCGAAGGGGGGGAGGAGACTGCAGAGTCTCGGACTAACTGCTGCTTCTGGCAAACCGAGGCAACAAAGCCCAGATGGCCGCAGATGATGGGAGGAAGAGGAGAATGCGCAAATGGCTAACCCATTGGGAGAGACACTCTGGGGGCACTAGAACCAGAGGCAGTGTTCCTTAGACAGAACAGTTGGTCCAGGCCTGGCCTGGGGTACTCAGCCACTAGAAAGTGTCTCGAGGGGAAGGGAAGTATCTCGCCCATCGGGAGTCGTCCTAGAGTGAGGTTCAGGAGGAATAGGGTTACAGGGTTAGCTCTGAGCTCAATAGATCTTTCCTGGGAACCGGGATTTGTGTATCTGTCTGGGATACCCAGCCCATGTGGCAGAGAACCATGTGGGGCCCGCACAGCTCACGTGGTGGAAGTTTGCAGCAGCAGTGGAAATTCACGAGGTCAGCAGGGGCAGGAACGGCAGCAGAGTGACGGTGGTGCAGGTGGTGTCTGGCAGCGCAGGAACGGAGCTGCTACGGCTGTGGCAGAGGAGCCGCTGAGGTTGGGCATGTGGCAGCAGAGGTTAATTTACATGCCTTGGGGTGGACCAGACAAAGTTTACATGGAGTTGCAGTTGCCGCAGTTGCGGCAGGCCACATGGCGTCGGTCTCGCACGGTCATGGCAGCCCAAGCCTGAGGCTCAAGGGTCTTGAGGCCCCCCCAAGTCTTCGTATCCTGGGTTTTCGGAACCATTGTTGTTATCTTGACTGCAGAGCAGCTTGGGACAGAAGACGCCAGGGCAGAGGGTTCCATGAAGGGAATATTTATTTAGGCGAGGGAAGAGAGGAGAGAGAGAGCAGAGAGGTAGAGGAGTAGAGGCCGGCCATGACCACGTGGAGAGAGGGGGAAGGGAAGAGGGTCAGATACAACCTGCAGGTGCTCGGTCAAGGGCAAGAGAGAGAGGAGGGGCCAGACAGCCCCTTTTATAATAGTGGGCAGGGCTATCTGACTGTTGCCAGGTAGCTGTGGGGAGGAGCATACCTGGCTGTTGCCAGGTAACTGTGAGGTGGAGTTTAGACAGAATGCTAACACCTACCTAACCCAACTCCCACCTCCCCATCCTAGAATTCCCCCATACTCAGTGTCCAGCTTCATGGGACCAAGGATCTCTTCTCCCACCTATACCAGACAAGGCCATCCTCCCCTACATATACAGTTGGAGCCATGGGTCCCTCCATATATGCTCTCAGGCTGGTGGTTTAGACCTTGGGGAACTCTGGTTGGTTGGTATTGTGGCTTTCCTCATGCCACAAACCCTGTCAGCTCCTTCAGTCTTCTCTCTAACTCCTCCATTGGGAACTCCTTAATCAGATCAATGGTTAGCTGTGAGCATCTGCCTCTAAATATGTCAGACTCTGGCAGATCTCTAAGGAGACAGCTATATCTGGCTCTTGTCAGCATGTACTTCCTGAAATCCACATCATCGTCTACCTTTGGTAACTGCACATGGGATGGATACCCAGGTGGAATGGTCTGCAGATGGCCCCTCCTTCAGTTTCTGTCCTGCACTTTGTATCCATATTTGCTCTCTTGAGTATTTTGTTACTCCTTCTAAGAAAGACCTAAGCACCCACACTTGGTCTTCCCTTCTTCATGAGCTTCATGTAGTCTGTGAGTTGATCTTGGCTATTTCAAGCTTTTGGGCTAATATCACTTATCAGTGAGTGAATACCATGTGTTTTCTTTTGTGATTGGGTTACCTCACTCAGCATGATATTTTTTTTATTTAATTGAAAATTTTATTTACATTTCAGATATTCTACCCTTACCCCATTTTCTCCCTCCCTCCCAGAACTCCCTATCCCATCCCCCTCTTCCTGCTTCTATGAGGGTGTCCGCCCACCTACTACCCTCCTGCACCTCACTCCCCACCCTCAAATCCCCCACAACATCCACCTTCAGGGGACCAAGGATCTCTTCTCCCACCTATAACACCCTTGCATATATAGCTGGAGCCATAAGTCCCTCCTAAGCGCTCCAGGCTGGTGGTTTAGATCCTGGGGTCTCTGGTTGGTTGGTATTGTTGTCCTCCTCATAGGTTGAAATCCTTTCAACTCCTTCAATCTTCACTCTAACTCCTTATGGGAAACCCTGATCAGTTTAATGGTTAGCTGTGAGCATCTGCCTCTGAATATGTCAGACTCTTGCAGACCTCTAAGGAGACACCTATATCAGGCTCCTGTCAGCATGTACTCCTGACATGCATATCAACATCTACCTTTGGTGACTGCACATGGGATGGATACCCAGGTGGAATGGTCTGCAGATGGCCCCTCCTTCAGTTTCTATCCTGCACTTTGTATCCATATTTGCTCCCTTGAGTATTTTGTTACTCCTTCTGAGAAGGACTGAAGCCCCCCCACTTGGTCTTCATTCTTCGTGAGTTTTATGTGGTCTTTAAGTTGAAACTTGGGTATTTCAAGCTTCTGGGATAAAATCCAATAATCATGAGTGAATACCATGTGTTTTCTTTTGTGATTGGGTTACTTCACTCAGGATGATATTTTCTAGTTCCATCCATTTTCCTAAGAATTTCTCGAATTCATTGTTTTTAATAGCTGAGTAATATTCCATTGTGTAAATGTACCACATTTTTTGTATCCATTCCTCTGTTGAAGGACATCTACTTCTTTCCAGCTTCTGGCTATTATAAATAAGGCTGCAATGAACATAGTGGAGCATATGTCCTTGTTATATGTTGGAGCATCTTCTGGGTATATGCCCAGGAGTGGTACAGCTGGGTCCTCAGGTAATGCTATATCCAATTTTCTGAGGAACTGCCAGACTGATTTCCAGAGTGTGTTGGGAGCCATAATAGGAAAACCTAATAATTAGCAGGTGATCATCCTGAAATGCTTGCCTCGGATTATAATCTGCAACAGGTGCGCCCCATCAGCAAGGCTATGGCTGGACATTTTTCAGGAAAAATCCCTGCTATTAATATCCTTTTCCTATTATTATTATTATTATTATTATTATTATTATTAAACATATGTAACAATCACTAAGCAATAGCACACCCCTTTGGAGCAGATCTCTGCAGACCCACGAAGATGTACTGAATCGTAGTGATACTATATAGACAAATAGATGACTTTTTAAGTCTTAATGATGATCCTAAAGAATTCCTAAAATTATATCAATGATTATTTAGCTCTTTTATAGTGGGACTGGTATTAAGTCCCTTTCTGACAATCAATACTGCTATGAGAACTCTGCCAGTCTCCCAAGTGTCATCGGTTAACAGCTCTTAGATAGTAACCAGACTTCTCCTGCTCAGAGCACATTCCAATGTGGTTGTAAAACTTCACTAATTTCTTAAGTTATAGTTTTAAACCTTCGATGAACCAGTGGAGCTAGAAAGGTGATGGATGTTTAGTCAGATAATTACTCCTAATGGATATGCATGTAAACATTTTCTGTTGTAAACTTCTATTTCAATTTATGATTTGAATTTTGGTGTGAACTTGTGATGAACTTTGTAGCATGTGATCATGTACTCTGAATGAGGTATAAGACAAAGGGACGTTCGTTAGCTGCTCGCTTTTTCCTCTCGCTTCTTCCTCTCTCTTCTTCTCCTCTCTCTCTCTCTCTCTCTTTCTCTTCTCTACTCATCTCTCTGCTCCTCTCTCTTCTCTTCCTCTTCTGTCTTCCCTGCTTAGAATCTCTCCATTTAGGACTTTTCCACTTTTTCTCTTAGATAGCTTTCATAGGAAGCTTTTTACACTTAGTAATGAACTGTGAAAACTTCTTTTAAGTGTCTTTTCTTCCTGAGACCGCAAACTAACAGACCTAAGTTAGAGCCTGGTAGCTGAGGTGTTAAGTGCAGTTTCTGGATAGAGGATACCAGAGGGCAGGCCATCTACAGTAGCCTAACCCTAGGTCTTACCCTCCTGCCTACACTCTTCCCATTCCCCTGGGCTGCCTCAAGAAGAACCAAGGAGGAGAAGAAAGAAGATCACCTTCTCCCCCAGCATGCCAGGCCAGGCTCCCGGCAAGAGTGGTTGTACCAGCTTGCAATCCCACCAACAATGGAGGAGTGCTCCTCTTTCTCCACATCCTCACCAGAATCTACTATCACCTGAGTTTTGATCTTAGCCATTCTGACTGATGTGAGATGAAATCTCAGGGTTGTTTTGATTTGCATTTCCCTGATGACTAAGGATGTTGAACATTTCTTAAGGTTCTTCTCGGTCATTTGAGTTTTCTTAGTTTAGAATTCTTTGTTTAGCTCTGTACCCCATTTTTAATAAGGTTATTTGGTTGTCTCGGGTCTAATTTCTTGAGTTTTTTGTATATATTGGATATTAGTCCTCTATCAGATGTAGGATTGGTAAAGATCTTTTCCCAATCTGTTGGTTGCCGTTTTGTCCTATTGACAGTGTCCTTTGCCTTACAGAAGCTTTGCAATTTTAAGAGGTCCCATTTGTCAATTCTTGATCTTAGAACATAAGCCATTGGTGTTCTGTTCAGGAACATTTCCCCTGTGCCCATGTGTTCGAGGGTCTTCCCCACCTTCTCTTCTATTAGTTTCAGTGTGTCTGGTTTTATGTGAAGGTCCTTTATCCACCTGGACTTGAGCTTTGTACAAGGGGATAAGAATGGATCCATTTGCATTCTTCTACATACTGACCTCCAGTTGAATCAGCACCATTTGTTGAAAATACTGTCCTTTTTCCAATGGATGGTTTTAGCTCCTTTGTCAAAGATCAAGTGACCATGGGTGTGTGGGTTTATTTCTGGATCTTCAATTCTATTCCACTGATCTTCCTGCCTGTCTCTGTACCAATATCATGCAGTTTTTATCACTATTGCTCTGTAGTACAGTTTGAGGTCAGGGATGGTGATTCCCACAGAGGTTCTGTTATTGTTGAGAATAGTTCTTGCTATCCTGGGTTTTTTGTTATTCCAAATTAATTTGCAAATTGCTCTATCTCTATGAAGAATTGATTTGGAATTTTGATGGGGATTGCATTGAATCTGTAGATTGCTTTTGGCAAGATGGCCATTTTTACTAAATTAATTCTGCAAATCCACGAGCATGGGAGATCTTTCCATTTTCTGAGATCTTTGATTTCTTTCTTTAGAGAGTTGTAGTTCTTGTCTCATCAAAGGAAAAATCTACCAAGATGAACTCTCAATTCTGAACATCTATGCTCTAAATGCAAGGGTACCCACATACATAAAAGAAACTTTACTAAAGCTCAAAGCACACATTGCACCTCACACAATAATAGTGGGGGATTTCAAAACCCTACTCTCAGCAGTGGACAGATCATGGAAACAGAAACTAAACACAGACACAATGAAACTAACAGATGTTATGAACCAAATGGATTTAACTGATATCTACAGAACACTTCAACCTAAAACAAAAGAATATAACTTTTTCTCAGCACCTCATGGTATGTTCTTCCAAATAGACCATGTAATTGGTCACAAAGCAGGCCTCAACAGATACAAAAAGATTAAAATAATCCCTTGCATCTTATCAGATCCCCACAGACTAAGGCTGGTCTTTAATAATAACAAAAACAATGGAAAGCTCACATGCATGTGGAAACTGAACAACTCTCTACTCAATGATGACTTGGTCAAGGAAGAAATAAAGAAAGAAATTAAAGACTTTTTAGAATTTATTGAAAATGAGGACACATCCTACCAAAACTTATGGGACTCCATGAAAGGTGCTACGAGGAAAACTCATAGCTCTAAGTGCCTACAAAAAGAAACTGGAAAGAGCATACCTAACAACTTGTCAGCACACCTGAAAGCTTAGAACAAAAGAGCAAATACACCCAAGAGGAATAGATGTAGGAAATAATCAAACTCAGGGCAAAATCAACCAAGTAGAAACAAAGAACTATACAAATATCAACAAAACCAGAGCTGTTCTTGAAAATCAACAAGATAGAAAACCCTTAGCCAACAACCAGAGGTCACAGAGACAATAACCAAATTAATAAAATCAGAACTGAAAAGGGTACAAACACATAACGAGAAATTAAAAAAATCATCAGATCCTAATACAGAGGCCTAACCAACAAAATTGGAAAATCTGGATAGAAATGGACAATTTTAGACAGATACCAGTACCAAAATTAAATCAGGATCAAATAAACCAACTAAACTGTCCATAACCCAAAATAAATCAGCAGTCATAAAAGTCTCCACAAAAAAAAAAAAAACCAAAAAAAAAAAAAAAAAAAAAAAAAAAAAGCCCAGGACCAAATGGTTTTAGTGCAGAATTCTATCAGACCTTCAACGAAGACCTAATACCAATTCTCTTCAAACTATTCCACAGAATAGAAACAGAAGGAACACTACCCAATTCGTTCTATGAAGCTACAGTCAATCTCATACCTAAACCTCACAAAGACCCTTACCCTTTCAATATATCGGATGCTTCAGTTTCTTTCTAAGACCAAGTCCATGCTTCCATCCCTGCTCAGTCATGAACAACACAGTACTGAAATGTTTCATCTTAACAACAACAAATTCTTAGATTGAGGTTCTTTGTAACAATTTTGAAATTATTTTCGAAACTATTCATGAATTTTTTTCTGATTGCATAATTTTCGATCCTCTGTCCCACCTGTGGAGTTTTGAGGCTTCACACTCTCCCACTCCTCCTTCAGTTAGTGCTCCCGCCTCAGGACCACCACTGCAATGGCTGTGGGAGCCTCAGTGTTACTTCCTAGCACTACCCTCTGCCTTGTACCTCTGTAACTCACTACCTGTTAAAATTCTCCTTCTATAGGACATGGGATCCCAAAGAAAGTGCATTTTAAGGAGACAAATATGCAAACTAGTAATAAGGGGCCTTATTTCAGTCAAGAACTAGCAGTAATGATTTCCAGGGAAGCAGGGAGACAGTTGTCTGTAAGTTTGGTTTGGGGTTTGTTATTGTTCCTTCACGTTGTGTTTGTTTGTTGCTTTTTACTTGACCTTAACAATTAGTAGTTTGTTTTGTTTTTAAATTCTTTAATCTTATTTTTACAATCCAGTCTTTATCCCTCTCCCGATCCACCCTCTCACCCTCTGACTGTTCCACATCCCATACCCCCTCCTCTGCCACTCTCTACTCCCACCCCTAGTCTCCAAGAGGATATCCCCACCCCACTCCTACACCACCAGACTTCTACACTCCCTGGGGCCTCAATTCTCTTGAGGGTTAGGTGCATCTTCTCTGAATCCAGACCCACAGTCCTCTGCTGTATATGTGTTGGGGGCCTCATACCAGCTGGTGAATTCTGCCTGGTTGGTGGCTCAGTGTCTGAGAGATCACGGGGATCTAGGTTAATGGAGACTGCAGGTCTTCCTTTAGGTTGGCCCTCCTACCCAGCTTCGTCCAGCTTTTCCCTAATTCAACCACAGGGGTCACCTATTAAAATAAAAATAAGCACAAAGTAAATACTCAAGAAACACACATACATCAACTCTCAAATTACATATAATTTATCTTGTGGCTAACATTCAACAATGAAGAATTTCAATTTCTTTTAAGATAGTGATGGAAAATCCTGGTAATAAGCTAAGAAGTTATGGAATGCTTTATGGACAAAGTTTTGGTTTGACTTTACAATCATCAGTTATGTAACCAAGGATGAGGAGGAAAAAACACCACAAAACATTTTCTTCCAAACCAAAGTCCCCTTGAAATTCAAGAACGAGATCCCAGCCCTTTCTCTCAAATTACAACGTATTCAATAAATAATAGTTGAAAATACCCTTTAACACTAAAGACACCTTCAAAGTGAAGAAGCACCGTGATCTTTACTTTGTAACAAAGGAGTAAACCTTAATTAAGTTTCACTGGGTCACAGAATTAGTAAATAAATCTCTTTTTAGTAAGTCTGTTCTTTAGTTTGTTAACCTTTTCCCTGTTAACAAATCAGTACTTTAAAATTCTCTTTTAAAGGAAAATAATAGCTTGTTTCTTAGTAACTTTTAAGACACTTGGTCTCAAAATGAATAAATAGAGAAAAGTCCCATAGAGAACTTTAAACTGAGCACTGGGATTTAGTCTAAAATACCTGACAGTCAACTTGCACTGAGATGTTTCAAATCACAAAATAATTTTTATTAAAGTGTTAATATTTGGGGAAATCTTTAAAAAAAAATGAAAAACAAGACCAAAATTGAAAATTAGAAATATTTCCTTAATACCTAAGTAAACAAAACAACTTTTATCATAAATATCAGAATGGTAAACAGAACCTGATTTGGATCTTACTATACTGTTCACTACATTTTCAAAGCTAGAAATCTTATTCATACAGACAGCTGACCATCTTGAATGTCAGTCAGCACAGCCGTTGGAGCGTGGTGACTTAATGAGACCGGAGAGCTCTGTAAATACTGATGAGGGAGGTCTCCTCATCCTGTCATATGTACTTGTTTGTCAGCTCTCTGTTCTAGTTATGAATTCCTATCTTGGAGACAAATCCCCATGCTGCCCTGAGTTACCAGTGTTATGAATGAATGTATAAATGCCCTGCATGATTGGACCAATTTAGCTCTATTAAGGGATTCCAAGCTATCAGATTTGTTCTTTTATTTCAGACAACAAAAACTGATGCACAGAAGAGACAAATACTGAAGTGGTAAACACCTTCCCAAGAAGTTAAGTATTCCTGGGCCTGATTCCAGGCTCTTTCTTCGTGTAACTTCTTATCAAAGAGATCCATAGAAACAAAAAAAAGTTGTAAAACTTCTTTAATCAGTTTTTTTAAACCATAATAGCACAAGAATTCACCCACCTCAATGAAGATTCCAAACAACTTTTACCAGAACCAAAATAAACAACACAAATGGAAGAGACAGGGTTAGTTTTCCTTTATACTAAGCAGTTTTATGCTTTACTCAACAACTTTGTATTTGTCCAACATAGAGTGTCAGTTATCTCTTTAAACATTCTCACTTTTTGTCGTCTACCTACTATTGAGTTATTTTGTCTTTCTAAAAGGTTGTGATTACATTTATTTTGTCTATACTTTAGTACTCTATCTCTGCAGCAAGATATCTTATCTTTTATCTTATCCCTTATGTCTTTTTTTAAAGTGTATTCAAGTTTTGACACATGGGACGAGAAAAAAGGTATGAAAATTTTTAAAGAAAAATAAGTGAAAGTTATGAGACACAGAATACAGATTTAGGAGGCAACATTCTTTTTCCTGCACTCAAATTTTAGGTTGTCAGAAGAGCAGAATGTGAGAGATATCTCTGTCAGTCACACTGCAAAGCCACACTGTCTCCATTTCTGCTCTCACTGCCTTCATGCCAAGTTTGTTCTCTCTTTACTCACAGGATTGCACTGTTCTATAATAGACTGTATTTCCAGAACATGGCTAGAAGAGTACTTCTCTTTATAATTAACATTATTGACTTGTCAGAATACAGAATCACTTGAAAATATGTCTTGGGGAAGCTTTTATATTATTAGGTCATTGGAAGGAAAAAGATCCATCATTCTAAATGTGAGCAGCACCATTTTATGAGCTGGGATATAGGTCAGAAGAAGGAAGAGGGGAAGAGAGGAGGAGGAGGATGACAAGAATGAGGAAAGGAAAAGAAGGTGGAAAAGGGAGAATGGGAGGAGAAAGGAAGATGAAGAAAAGAAAGGAAGAAGATGAAGGAGGAGAAGAAGAAGGAGAAGGAGGAGAAAAAAGAAAAGGAGGAGAAGGAGAAGAAGGAGAAGGAGAAGGAGAAGGAGACGAGGAGGAGGAGGAGGAGGAGAGGAGGAGGAGGAGGAGGAGGAGGAGAGGAGGAGAAGGAGAAGGAGAAGGAGAAGGAGAAGGAGAAGGAGAAGGAGAAGGAGAAGGAGAAGGAGAAGGAGAAGGAGAAGGAGAAAAGAAGGCTAAGCATATGACTAAATACCAGTTATCTTCTAATCCAGCTGCTATGACTGTTGCCAGGAAGGATTGTGCCTTTAAACTGTGAGCCAAATAAACCCTTCCATCTTAAGTTGCTTTTCATCAGGCATTTATCTCACCAAGAAAAAAAATGCAACACACCTCCATTCTACAGGCTCTTCTCGATATTCAGTTGCTTCCCTTCAAAGTAGAGTCCCATTCCCTTTCTCTAAAATCATTGTGGTTTGTTTCTTTCCAATGAGTGATAAGATACTGTAACTATTGCTTTCCAGAGTGGATTATGAAAGGTGACCTAGTTTCCCACTTACTAAGATATCCACACCATAAACTAAGCCCTAAGTTGCCATGTTAGAAAGTAAGCTAATCTCTGGTAGCTTTCAAGGGGATCATGCCATTTGGAATGGACACACACATAAGTAATCTTATGACTGTCCCATTCTTCTCTTACAAGCCAGAGACTAGCCAGACCAATGAAGGAGCTTTCATGTGGCTTCCACCCTTACCAATTCATCCACAGCACTCGCTGCTTCCCAGGTACTGCTGAGGCAGGACACAGCAAAAGATGAAGCCCAAAGACTCATGATCTCTGACTTGTAACTCATTCTTAGTGTTCTGGGGACCAGAAGCTGATGGCCTCTGGAAATTTAAGTCTCTTGCTATTCTGTGGCCAAAAGCTTCTGGTAATTTCACTGTTACTGATAGCAGCAGGGAATTAATAATAATAATAATAACTAATAATAATAATAATAAAGGCTGACTACTCAGCCATTTTCTTTTTTCTTTTTAAAATTTATTTGTTTATTCTCTTTACAATTCAATTTCAGCCCTTCCTCTCCTCCCAGTACTCCTCACACAAGTCCTCCCCCGTTATTCCTTCCCCTTCTTTTTTGAGCTGTAGTTCACAGAGCCCTTAACTCTATTTTTGGTAGCTTGCCTCAGCAAATTTTTCACCTTCCTTTGACATTTCTCTTTATATATAAATATGAGTGATTAGTTTTCTCCTTTATACTTCCATAATAAAAACCCTTAATTTCCATTTTCATTAACTATAGCATTCTAGCTTCAGAGTTTCTTTTCACACTTCAAAGGTACGCCCTTTCTGATGTATAAATTTAAAAGTTTTTCTGCTTACTTATTGTTATTATGTGAAAAGTAACTATTGAAGTCAAACATATAAGTGAACATTGCAATATATATAAATATATATATATGTATATATAAGAAAAATGATATAACAATGAAAACAAAGGAAGAGTTAAGAACACAAAGTTTGATGACAAGTAAACAAAATGTTTCTAAAGGAGACCACTAAAACAATTTTAAAATCCATTCTATAATTTAAGTTCTTTGTTAGAATAATTAAACTACCCAAGTTGTAGCAATAAATTGATAACAGGGTGTTTCTTTCTTTTTATTTGTTTTCTGTCTTTGGATACTGATTATTTGTGACAACTTTTAAGTACTAAGAAACTTGTGTGAATGATTTCAGATCATATGACTATACCTTGTAATTAAGTCCTTGTCAATTATTATCTCAAAGGCAACTAGTGTATAATTTTCTCATGATAAAATGTTTGAATTCTTCATCTTGGAGCTACCAGAAATATCTGTACCTATGTTGTGTTAAGACAAGTGTTCTATAAAAATGAAACCCTTGGTAAACATGGTTGGATTTTAGTTTTCTCTGCTATCATTTTTTTTTTTTTTTGGTTCCTGTACACTACTCCTCAGCTGTCAATAAAGGCCTCTGGCAGAAGCTACCAGGACTCAGTTTTATCTTTTCTGTGTGAGTCATTCCAGCAGTATATACAAAAATCAAGTTATATTTGTAGTATCAACTCTATTTTGCTTCTGAACAAAATAATATAGTATACATTTTCCAATGTTGTTAATAATCTTTGTTCCATTCTGAAGCTCCGTCAAAATACATAAAAGAAATCAGAAAACCAAAGACTGCTGCTGGGAAGTTGCTTAGACTGCATGACCCCATCATCCTTTTTTAAGTCCAAAAGTCTGAGTCCTCTTTTTGCCTCTTCAGTAAAAATGGCAACACACACCATGGACTCAAAGGGAGGAAAGAAACCCACAGCAACTGCTAGCAGGACACTACCACTCCACAGCAAGGGAACTACATTAATGCTTGAAGGTTTATTATTTGAAGTAAGAGTTAAGTCTCCTGGATCAGATACTAGCATATGACCAGCACCCAGCTCCTTAGTCTCCGGCCATGCAACTGCTACAGATAGAGAAATGACCTGGAACTTCACTGCAATAACACAGATAACCTTAGGGGTGGGTTCAAGCTCTTTGATCTTTCTGAGACTAGAAAGATATGATACCAAAAATAAGAAATGAAAGGCTTGTATCTTCTGGAATTGCATGCAAATAGCATAACAACCATTGATTTGATAAAAAATTTTTTTTACAGATTTCTTCTTGCAGTCTAGCTGTGAAATCATCACTGAAAATAGATATTTCTAGAAAGTATTAACGAAAGGGAGTAAAAACTTTCTTTTCTCAAAGGAAAAGTCAACTTTCTAGGCTTATAGGCTAAGCATTTACCATATATACATATATAGATAGATACTCTATTTGTGAGTATTTGAACCAGAGTTTCTTTTTTTTTTTTTTTTTTGGTTTTTCAAGACAGGATTTCTCTGTGTAGCCCTGGCTGTCCTGGAACTCACTCTGTAAACCAGGGTGGCCTCGAACTCAGAAATCCGCCTGCCTCTGCCTCCTAAGTGCTGGGATTAAAGGCATGCCACGAACCAGAAGTTTCTTAATTAAACATATAAAACATATATTGTTAGAAACTTTTCAAAGAAAGTAATGCAGTAAAAAACTTCCAAAATGCATGGTGGCTCTGTGCACACCAGTGCCCTCACGATAAATCTTACTGTGTTTGACAACTTAATGACAATAAGATTAGCTGCCCTGATTTGTTTTCAACTTTTCTGTGTATTTCAAAGATATTCTAATGAGGTATATGAAAGATAGAGAAATAACATGTGTCAAAACTGAGAAAAATCATGTTCTGTAGTTACACCAATTATCAAATCTCTGGCCGCCATCTATGTCATCCTCCTTTCTATCATTACTGCTTTGAAAATATTTAGACACTCACATCTTAATGAAAAAACAGAATCACAGTATTGATTTTGAACAATGTAATGTAATACCTGTCATACTCAAATAGGTGTACACAGCCAGAGGAAAAAAATTCACATTATTGATTTCAGAACAGAAAATGATAAACTCTTGAAACAAAGGAAAGCAGCATAAAGGCATGTTGACATTTCATGAATCCCATTCTTTCACAGAGCACCAGGTTCATACACCTGGATGTCATTCATGCCAGTACTAAATTCTGTAATACAACTATCCCCAAAGGTAAAGTATTGTTAAAGAACGTTTTTCCAATTTGACAAGGTGTTGGATATTCTGAACTAAATACTTATCTTGATTGGGCATTAATATAATGTGCTCTTAGACCATCCATGGAGTGATGTATTGATTGGAATAGAAAGAAAATTGCTATCGGTTGAGAATTGAGTAAATGTACTCATTATTTGGGCCAGATTCCATGTGTTAGAATTCTTAATTTTGCAATGAGAAATGAGAAAATTACTCATCAAACAAATCCTGTGTTAAATTACATATACACAGATATACAACATCACACACATATGTGTGCATGTATGTATGTATGTGTGTATGGATGGATGGATGGATGGATGGATGGATGGATGGATGGATTTAGCATAGACTCAGCTATGAAGGCAGATATTTGTCTCTAGATATCCTTGGGGTTGAAAACTTGTAACAAATGCAATGGATGTGCATCTTGTGAAAGTAAGCATAGTCAGGAGATAGGTAGAGTGTAAAGGATTTATTACTTGTTGCAGGCAAGAATAACATGGGAGTCATTTCCCAAACAATGTCCTTTTCAAACAGAGAAAATATAAGAACTTTATGTAGAAAGCCTACACATACCATTATATGTGCTGGACAATGTCTAAATATGCTCAGTTAAGGAGCACACTCTTGAGCATGCTCAGTTAAGAAATAGAAATGTTATAATTTAATTATAATCTCAAAAATAAAAACAAAGAGAGAAATATGTCCCTGAGCAAGCTTATTTTGAGGTAATGGTGCAGAAGTTTAGGAGATTAAAGTGTTAGCTATGAGTGTGTAGGGCATGCTCAAATTATATAGTGAGGTATTAGCTGAAAATAAAGGAAAGAACATTTTGACATTAAAATAATTTACTCCTGAAGGTGTTTGCCTGGCTTAGTGCCTAACAATCCTTGTCCTTAATTCTGAGTTTTGCCTTTTGTCAATTTTTGAGCTTTTGTATACAACTTGATCTTTAAGATTTAGTTTGCTTATCTATACTGCTAGAATCTTATTTACTTAAAGAGTTTATTCAGTGAAATTCAAAGGCTCAGTAAAACAGCTTACTTCAAGGATTAATGTGGAATCATCACTCTATAATATTGGCTGTCATAATTGATGTAGATGTCGGTGGGTATGGAATGTCAAGAACTCAACTAAAAATAGTACATTGACAAATATTTTCCATTTTCTTTGTGGTATTATGAATCTCATTATTTTATAAAGTTCAAATCTGAGACTACTCAAAAGTAAAAATTAAAACATAATAATTCATGAAAATAAATACAAGTACATTCAGAGGAGTAAATTATGTGAATAATGAGAAGATAGGGAGAACTAGTAAATAAACAGACCCAAATAAATACTAAATAAAAATTCTGCTTAATAAATATGTAATAAAATGAAACGTACTTTCCTGGAATTGTCTCATCAGAAAAAAAGTTTAGATTTTACAAGAAAATAGATGGTGAACTTGAGAATTTATAAATGAATGTCCATCCATAATCTAAAGCAGCAAGAGAAACAAGACTGAAAACAAAATGAACTATGCCTCGGGGAGCCAGGGACAATATCAAAATTTGTACCAGATACATATTTATGTGTAGTCTAGATGGGGAAGCAGAAGAAATTCAATAGGACAAAATCATGCATTAAAGAAATAATGCCTGAAAACTCCCAAAGTTTGATGGAAAATATAGATTTCAGATTCAAATTTTTCAACAAGGCCATAGCAGAAAAATTAGATCATAAAGGAAAAATCACAAAGAAATATACACCAGAGTCAAATTTAAAAATTAAAAAAAAAACCTTTTAGAAGCCATGATATTTTAAAAGCCATGTTATACAACCAAAACAGAGCTAATTACAGGTTCAGAAGATTATATTATTCGTACAGTTGAACAATGATTCTAAAATGTGTGCCTCAGGATAGCCTGGTACAACTACAGATTTCCAGACTCCACCCCAGATAATTATGTTGTAGTGAGTTGTGCCCTAATTTCTAAATTGTTTTAACATTCATCAGGAATTACTCTCTGTGAAGACTTGCTCATGATATTATTTTAAATTCCTCCGCTCATGAATACACTAAAATTTCTTATTATTTTCAAAAAATTGTACAAGTAATATCAAGTAAGCAATTGGTCAGATAGGGACCTGGATCTTCCTTAATTCCATTTCCTTTACATACACCATATCAGCAAGTACTATGTGCTCCAGTTTGATTATATAACCCAGATCAAAGCTTATTTCTATAATACTATCACTAATTCCAGCCCCTCCTGAGTCAGAAAGACTCCTATTATATTCTATGAATTATATCTGTAGAGAGAATCTATTGTACTCAATGGAAACATCACCTGTCAGTTCACCAATAAGCTTAGGCAGGAAGTAGGGAGGTGGAAATTCTGGTATAGAGAGGGGAATTCTGGGACAAGAGACAGGTGCAAAAGATTGACCCTTGACACAGAATAAGATGGTCACAGGAAACTAAGGACCAGGTTGGACATGTGGCATGACTTAGAATATAATAAAAGGGATAATTAAGTTATGAGCTAGTCGAGAACAAGCAAAACCTTGTAGCCTAAGCATTTTTTTCATATATAAGAAGTCTCCGAGTCATTATTTCATTAACCTGTGCATGGGTGGAAAAGCCTAAGATTACAGATGGAATTTGCTACAACATCTCTTGTCTTCTAGTCTTCTAGAATATTCATTCATCTCAATATAGTTTTATGAGGAAGAAAGTAGTGGTGCCCCCAATAACTTAACCTTAATAGCTTTCTTCACTGTTTTTCTTCAAGACACACAATGTTACAAGTTGTAAAAAAAAAAAAAAAAAAATGATCCTCAAATCCATTTCTTTTGATGCATTTACTAATTCTACTAGGACATTTTTTCATATACATGCTGTTTGATCTATAAATACCCATTGAGTTAAGAAGTCCATGAAGGAAAGGAAAGGTATCAGAAAGTATGTGGTATGAACATGTACAGCCTTTAAGTTCAAGGGCTTTTTAATTCAAATTTATAATGAGAATTATTATAAAATTTAGATTTAAAATGTCAAGAAATATTTTTGGTGACCTCTGATATCTAGCTATTTTCTGACATTGAGAATCGAATGTGGTTTTGACAGGACTAAACCTGTGCTGTGATTTTGTTCATATCAGACTGGATCCCAGTTGTAGTAGTTTGAAAAATAGTGGTTCCCTAGGCTCATATATTTAACTAATTGTTTCAAGTTTGTGGAATTGGTTGAGGACTGGCAGGTGTGGCATTGTTGGAGTGGGTGTCCTCTTTCATCCCTCATGCTTGCAGATCAAATGTAAGCTCTCAGCTACTGATCCAACATCATCCTTTCATGCCTACTGCCCTGCCTGTTGCACCTCGCTACTAAGGTTGTAGTCTACCATGTCAGCACAGGTTCTTGAGCTCAGTACAATAAAGAACTCCTTTTTCTGAGTGTGGCTTCTTCTTCTCTGCCTGATCTGTGGAGCCTGACTCCCACATGTTCTACTTGAGGGATGTCACATAGTACTTGGTGAAAGTACAGGTTGTACATAGTGGAATGCCTCTCTATGCAAATGAGGTATTCCCAGAACCTTAACCCTCAGCCAATGAAATGTCAACCTAAGAAGAACCTATTCCCACTCTCCAAGTTGTATATAGCCCTTGTTCACCCAGAATAAGGATACAAGTTTTTTTACTGAATATCATCTAAAAGAGCTATTTCACTGAATATTATTTATTATTATTATATTATTACTTAGCTTATTTATATGAGTACACTATAGCTATCTTTAGACACACCAGAAGAAGGCATTAGATCTCATTACAGATGGTTGTGAGCCACCATGTGGTTGCTGGAAATTGAAGTCAGGACATCTGGACAGTCAGTGCTCTTAACCTCTGAGCCATCTCAACAGTCCTCAATATCGTTTAAGAGATTTTAACACTAAAATCCTCAGGGAAGGCCTTATTCCCTGTCATAGCCAAACAGGATCCTCCTGACCCCAACCCATTTTGGATCCCACTCCATCCTTGCCCAACCTGCATGCAGTGGTACCTCAACACCATGAGTGAGGAAGCACAATGTGGAATAACACCTGCCTGTTTCATGGTCCTTGCCT
Organism: Mastomys natalensis; assembly: GCA_021653895.1. Taxonomy (NCBI): domain Eukaryota; kingdom Metazoa; phylum Chordata; class Mammalia; order Rodentia; family Muridae; genus Mastomys; species Mastomys natalensis. Next base: position 260,517 of record JAJTUV010001567.1, on the reverse strand, counting down.
TCATAATCATGGACTCTAATCTGCTGGAACCATAAGCACTCAATTAAATGCTTTCTTTTGTAAGTTGCTTTGGTCATGGTGTTTTCTCACATCAATAGAACAGTAAATAAGATTAAAAGTATAATTAAAATTCTCAAAAATTTCAGGAACTAACAGCACAAAGACAAGAAATCATAATCATATCTCCATGACTCTTTCTGAAATGTATTTTCTCAAAGATGTTGCATTTACTATACTTACTTTCTTCCTATCTGCTTTAATATTTCTTAGTGATGCTTATCTAGAAATTAGTGCTAGCTATTACTTAGCTCCATTGGTATCAGTAATGTGATTTGCACCATTAGCAAAATTATAATTGTGACATTATTTACTTGTTCATCCAGCTATTCTTTATTAAATGCCTTTTCTGCACCAGACACTATGCTGAGCCACAAAATAACAATGTTAATACAAAAAAAGCATAGTTTACTATTTCTAATATACGATATTTACTCACAAAGGCAATAATACCAGAGAATTGTTAATTTTACATTAGCTAATGGGGCACATATCAGTGGGAATCCAATCTAGCCTATGCACTCAAGGAAGGCATTGCTAATAGCATGATATACAAAACAGGTCTGAAAAATGGGTGAGATTGGGCACAGAACAGCAATGGGTGATACAATGGAGAAATCAGTGATGAATCCTAGACAGTGAGAAAAGTACATTTGCAAAATGAGAAGCAAGGTCTATAAAGTCTAAAATATTGGGGTATCAGAAACAGGAGTTTGTAGACTGAATCCAGAGCCACTGAGTCCTTTAAGTTTTGCTAACTAGTGCTTCCTGTTAAGTGAGCACAGTGGGTAATTTCATTGAGGAAGAAGTCAATTTTCAAAGGATTTTTCTGTGCATTAATTTTTTCACTGTCATGTGATCTCCTGTAGCATTTGAATCCACAAGAGATAAATTAAGAGTCTTGGAAAAGATTTGTTTGACAATTTGAATAAATCACAATTTAAGTAGTTATAACACCCAAGGTCCAGGGGCTTGGGTGATGAAATTCACTATCTGAGATCTAGAAGCTAAGGCTGTTGGAGAGAGGAAAGTATCGTATCCTCTTCTGTTTCACTTGAGCAAAAAAAAAAAAAAAAAAAATGTAGCAAAACAGTGATGTTTCAGAAACTCACTTCGTGTATGTTATCCTGTTCCATATTGTAATTTATTTTTTAATATAGCATACACCTATTTATTTTGATGGAGAATGAGAGGTTATATCCCTGAGTACTTGTATCAGTGAGAGTGCAAATGAAATAGTAACAATAGGAATAATACTTAAGCATTCTTATCAGACCCTTTAAATGTTCCCTGTGGTAAAGTACCCACTCACCTTTCTCATCTAATATGTGGAAAACTTTTGTTACAGGGGTCCTTATATTCGTATCTTATTTATATGAGGACAGAAATCCAGGCACAAGTATTTCTGTTCTTTCAGTTCATGGGGCATTGTGAAGTGAGATTTCACTTCATCAAGTATGTGCAAACTTTGTACTCTTATCGTTCTTAATATGAGGACAGAAATCCAGGCACAAGTATTTCTGTTCTTTCAGTTCATGGGGCATTGTGAAGTGAGATTTCACCCTAACACCCTAACTATAGAAATCATACTCAAATGCATTTAATAACACATATATTTCCATGCATAGCCATGGTTCCACTCAAGTCAAGTTGTGTGTTGTGGGGAGAAGCACAAAGGAATGTAAAGGTGTCCCTGAAAAGATAGGATTTGCCCAATGTACATAACACAAAAAGTCCTCTTTTATTTCAGTGATGCCACTATTCCCACTTAGAAACTAATGATTTGTTATTAAAAGGCACATTTGGAGACTAACCAGCATGTTATAATCCTAGTAATAACTGATAAACAATAAAAGGTACACCAGATTTATATATTATTCAGATTCTACTCACTAAAATCACTTTCTCTTGATCTGGCAAGAAATCCTTATCTTTCCACAGGTGCAGAAGAGACTTTTGTCATTGGAGATTGTCCTGTGCATGCAAAGGCTGCATTCCAGTAAAAAAACTGGTGGGAGAAGAAAATAATCATTAAGAGAAAGTTCTGTTCACATTCTTACCATGTGTGCTTTTATGTCTGCACACTGAGAACCTCCAAAGTAGGAACAAAGAAGTCTTAATTGCTTTATCTTTCTTTATCACTATCCATTCCTCCCTCTAAAGAAGTGGAAGACAGTAGAAACAGTAGACTTTTCATGTGTAGTTAGAGGGCTCCACATTTATACAGCCTGGTCATCTGGAGGGTAGTGAAGTGGTACTGTGTGATTTCACATGGTCCCTTCCCTTATCATGCAAATCCTCAAGCATCACTAACACTCATGTTGCCTCTACATCTCTTTACTTCTTAGGGGAAAATGAGTCACCTACATAAGTATTTGGATGCAGAAACTTCTGTCCAAATAGTTGTGGTGTATGCCAGTACAACAACAATCCAAATTAATGAAGATAAAATACTGATTACTAGGAAGATGATAAATTAGGAAACATGCATTTAATACTCTTTAATAAATTGGTGAATAAATAGTATTATTAGTATTGAAAAATATTTAGAACAGAGCTAAAGTGAAAATGATATAGCAAAATTTAAGTAAAGAAAGAATAAGAAATGCATGGGACACAATTACATAATCTTAGATGCATACCTTACACAAAAAGAAGACCTAAAATTCATGAGGTTATTATTCAACTAACAATGTTAGACAAGTACTAGAAAACTTTAAAAACTAGGTATACTAAAAAATGAACATAATGTAAAAAGCGAAGATTAGTAAAATGAAAATATCACTATAAACAAAGTATTTTTCAATAGAATGATAAGGTATGCAATATATGAACAAAATAAGATATTTGTTCTCTGATGTTTATACCACAACAAAACAGAACATAGTTTCTAAATCAGGAATGCTATTATTCAGACTATAGATACCTTATTGTGAAACCTCATTCACAAAGATAGAATGCTACTTAGATTCATCTATATTTCATGTAAATCCAACAAAAATTCCAATGGAGATTCACTGAACTTTAAATCCTAGTTCTAAATTTACTTTACTAACACAAAATTGAAATACAACAATGTTATCTGAGCAATAGTTAAAAAAGAAATAGAAATTAAAAGATATTACCAGATAATAGAATTTTTTTAATATTCATTTTGCACAAATGTGAATACCTGTATTTATGATGTACACTGTGTATGTGCCTGATTCCTACAAAGTCAAAAAGAGTATATGGGATTTCCTCGTACTAGACTTTCCAGTTATTGTAAACCACCAAGTGAGTGGTTCAGGGAACTGAAATTTGGCCTTCTGCAAGAAAGATAAGTGCTCTTGATGAGCCATCTCTCCAGCCTTCAGATATCAGAATTTATTAAAAGTCATAACAATTAACAAATGGCATTCATACAAGTGTAGAATGGGTTGGAAATCCTAAAATCTGACCTCTGCACACAGACTAATTGGTATATAATAGAGTTTACATTACAGATCAGTTATATATTAAATACGACCAATCCACAAGTGAATGGTGTCTTTAATAATTGCTAAATCTTTACCTAGTGAAGAAAAGTTTAAGAGAAGTGTGAGATCAAATAAAATGAGAACCAATAAGCAGATAAAGTCTTTATCAGACATTCTATAAATCACTAGCCTTCTGAAAATGAGAAATTGAGCTAGAGATGGCCTGAGTCAAAGGAGGTCTTATAAATTATGCAGAAACTCAGAATTAACTCTTATACGAATGAAAATCATCCACTGTGGTAGACACAGCTGAAGCAGATTCATTGCCAGTAACTCTTTGCAGGGACAAGAGTAGAAACACTACAGAGGCTAGTGGAGGAGGGTACTTAGGGGTATGGAAAATGCTTCCATGTTAAACATGGCAAAGGAACAGCATGGAAGCAAATGAATTTGATGTCAGAAAGAGAAGGGGTTCTTATCTGGATGCAATGAGTCCTTACTAGTTGGGTGATGGCAAATAATATTAATTAATTAAAATCTCTACATTCTGAGCAGTACTTAAACTGAATTGTGAATAAGCATACTATTTTAGATAAATTAGAAATTTATATTTGAGGACAACAAATAATAATCTAATTATAACTATTTTCTCCTCTCTAATCTCTATTGATCATGAATTATGAATTACTAATATTATCTCATAGTTTATGGGCTATGTGAGTAACTATTATTTAGAATTATACCTAACACAGCCATTTTACATTTTAAATAACATTTATAATGTACAGTTACATTATATAATAAGTACAAATGTAAAGTAAATTTATAATTCCATAAATAGAACAAAGCAAAATGGATATAGTAAGTTATCCATCTCGATACTACTATATAAATTTTCTGTACACATACAAAAGAAAGACCTGCCATAATAATGCATGAAGTTATCTCTTTTTTTTTCTGTTATGCCATTTATGCCCACAGCTTCATCTATGATTCAACTACAGTAAAAATCAAACAGTATTCAAACTGCACAAAATTCCATCTTTAATGCAGTGATGCTCTGTTAAAAGAACTATGTTAAGGCCCTCAGAGCTGTCATTCTGGGTTGGATACTGACTCAACTACTTACTAGATCTGTGACAGAGCAAATGTTACTATCTCTGTGGCTCTACTTCCTCCAGATGAGAGAACATAAGTAATGGCTGAGAATTAAATTCGTTATGGTTTTATTTTGCAATTATATACACACACTTAGAGCATCCCTGGCATTTACAACCACTCAATAACTAGAGAGAGAAAATCAACTTGCAAAATTGATTAAACAAAACAGAGTTTAAGTTCAGATTTTCAAGCTGTAGAGAAGTGATAGCTTCACGTGAAAAGACATTTTCCTTGTAGTGCTACACCCTGACTCTACAAATTCATATAGACAAGCATTCACATATGAGGACATATTTAACATATCTGAAATGCACACTGACATTTGACTCCACCACACTGGTTCCTCTCCTCAGTGCTTACAGCTACCTGTTTACTATGTACATTATTCCTATACCTTCTACACCATGCATACAAGGGAAAATAATGTTAACATCCTTGTTGGAAAGGGTTTATGAACCCTGTATTTCATTCTCCCTCTGCATAGAGACACAGTCTCATACGGATCCTGTCAACTCTATTTCACCCTCTTCTCTTAAAGCAAGATAACTCAGTCACTTAACCTGGGGCTTTTATGTAGAGCAAAAGAAAAATGTTAAAACCAAGTTCTTACAAACAAAACTCTCCGGAGTTCAAGTGCTTGGAAATGTAACGCTGTTGGTCTTTTAATTTTCAGCTTCTCTGGCAACAAATGCAGCTGAAGGGCTCTCCAGTCCTATAGTCCTGCTGTTCTTAGAGTTTGATTTGCCATTTCAAAGATCTTACAAAAGCAAAGGAAAACAGCATTTCATATCTGATATGAAACACAGAGAAACACTTGGCCATGGAAGTAATCCTTTTGCCCATCCTTAAAGCATATGAACAGATGTCAGATAACTGCTCCAAAGAAGGAAGCCTGGAGGCCATCACATAGTTTTCTTACAGCTTGCCCCTCATCCTTTTTTGAACTACTTTCCTGTGCTTCCACCAGAGAGGGTATCTGATGGAGGTGTTCATGTTCTGACTTGCCTCTGGACTCCTGCACCAAATAGCAATCCCTCTAGCAGTGGGAAAACTTCAAAAAGACATGAACATTCCTTTATGTTTTCAAAGACGATGTGAAAGACACATTAAGTTTTAAGTCAAAGATATGTAGCGTTAGATACCTTGTGTTTGTATCAGTCTCTCCACATATGAATGGAGAGCAACAGAAGAGATGCTGAACCAATGTCTCATATTCCTTCATTAATAAAACGTGGTCCCAATAAGAAAGTTATATTGGCAACTCTCTTGAGAAGCAAGCCAGTATACGTTCTAGAGATACTTCCGGCCTCTTTCATACCCCTCTCCCACTCTAACAATTTTTAATATAATATTTTACTAGTTCTTTGAGGTTGTCATATATATGTACCATGTACTTTGGTAATATTCAATCCCCATTCTTCCCTCTAAATCTCCCAAGATTCACTCCCACTCCCCAACCCTTCCCATCTTTGTGTTTTTCCCCTTATAATATAATTTGTGCTGGTAATAATTGAAATCCATATGAAAAGACCATAAGTGTTGAAAAATCCAAATAGAAATATACTATTTTATACACACACACACACACACACCAAACACAACATCACACACATATATATATATATATATATATATATATATATATTATATATATATATGATGGCTTAAATGTAAACATTCTCTTCCCAGAAGCCTTAGGTTCTAAATAAATAGTACAGTCAAGTGTGAAAATATCTCCTCTCAAATTATTGGTTAACTTATTGATATTATTCTTTATTGAACACCAAAACCTAATGATACGGCCTTATTCCTGAAGGCACTATACACTTTGGTCATAGGACATGAAAAAATCCAATTGAGTATTGACCATGAAGGATGTCCCCCCAATTCTCCTACCTCGCTTCCTGGGCTACCTAACTTTCAAACTACTAGAAATTGCTGTGCCGACTGCTGAGATAGATAACAGTCTTACCCAGCCATGAACCTTGTTAACTACAATAACGACCACTGTGGCAATATATGCCCATAGGTTCATAGACCAGCATGAATGTTATGGGGGTGACTGGTTGCTTTCTACTTGGACTTAGAGGAAACACATTCCTGATACTTGAAATCTTGTCAAAAACTCATAGTTGGAGACCTCATAGGCTTTGAGTGTGAACATGCTACTATTGTTATGATAAATTGACATAGTATCAAACTGTCCTCCAAATTCCTATCTCCAGAGATTAGCAGAGGTCTCAGACCTCATCAGAGACTTTTCCCCCAACCCTACCCTGCTGTGGAGCAAGAGGCAGTTAACACAGAGATGCACAACTGGATAAAACAAAAAAATCTGAGCCTCCATGGAGCTCTCAACCACAAATAGAACATCTTTCTCACACTTTCCACCCTCAAGACTCAGTCACTGTTAAAAAGGGAGCAGAGGCCAGTGTAGATCAAAGTGAAACTGTATCTTCTGGACAGGACAGCACTGGCATCTGTATGTACTCACGGCACCTGTGGCTACTTACACACAATCTGACCAAGATCAATCCCATCATCATTTACATTTAGAGTAGAGAGTTAAGAGTTCACTCTCTAAGCTGGGGAGCTGTCAGTCATTGATGGTTTGGGAAAAGGGAGAGTCTATCTTTTCAAAGTCTCTGGGAGTTTGACAATATCCTAGTGGGCATCTTCTCTCCTTTTTAGTTTTGAATTATGAAAAGCAGAAAGAATTGATTCATTCAATGTGGTCACGTTACAAAGAGGGACAAAGAGGATATCCAGTAACCACAAGTCTCAGGTCCTGAGACCTGAATTGAGCTTAGATTTTAAATAGAAAGTGAAAGATGTGCATGACTAAGCAGTCCAACCAAGGAGTGGTCCCCTGCCCAGCATTGTCTAAGCTCATAATCTCTCTGCAACAACTATCTGACACATTAGAAATCTCTCTCCAGGAGGTAAGTTCCTGCTCTGGATGAACCAACATGTAGCCATGTCTTTTCCACCTGATGATTCCTAAGGAAGTTCTAATTTCTTGAATTATATTCTTTCAATAGTCTGGTAGCCAATGTGGGAAGGTATATTCATTCCTATGAGGAAGTCAGATTCATCTATTCTTTTCTTCTTTCTTTCTTTCCTTCTTCTTTCTTTCTTCTTCTTAATACTGATACTTAAATATATGGTTTTTTAATAAAGAACATATTTTAAAAAGTAAAACAAAGTAATATCTATCTCATAGGGTTGTCATGAGAGTAGAGTGACTTTGTACATGGAAGCACACATAATAAAAACATACACTCTCTACATCTTTCAATTCTTGAAACTGAATGAAATATATAGGGAAACTCAACTTCTTAGATTCATCTTCGCAAACTGAAAAAACTTCCAATAGAGCACCCACATGGTGAGTAAAGTTAGCCTTGACTTTGGAATTACTACTTCACACACTTCACATGTAGAAAATATAAGGCAAGAGAATCACACAAGAGAAGTAAGTCCCATTAAGGGAAAACTGGCTCCTTTTAGACAAGGGGTAGAATTTTAGCCTGAGTGTAGATCTAACATTCCAAAATACCTAAAAGACAAAGGAGTTAATCTAGTTTGGACAGTCAGTCAATCAGCTACCTGAACAAGGATCATCCCACAGGAACTCATGTTGACCTCTAGAAAGTCATCCTTGAAAATGGATAGATAATTATCCCTTTAATGAGCTAATGAAATAATCCTACACCTCCACTGCAGTTCTTGGATGATACCATAAGGTTTGACTTAGTTTCTCTAACTTTCTGAGTCTGACTCAGATCATACAGTTATTTCTTTTTATTATTTTTGTCTATTTCTCTCTGATGCTGGTAAGATCCCAATTATGCCTTACCTGCTACTTTGAGCTTCCATATGCTTTCTCAGGTTCTCTTCCCTGATCCAGGGATGCTTATCCATCATGTGGCTAACCTTCTGGATAGCATCACTCAAATGGTGTGACAATTTTTCTTTCTCTCCTCAATTATACTTGTAATAAATCTCCTACTAGTAGCTGAGATTTAAACTTTACATTCCTTCCTGCACTGGGATTTTCTTTTAAAATTTCAAAAAAAAAGACATTGTCTTGTGAATAAACTGGCTTTACTTGGACTTTTAACTTTGTAACTCTCATAAAAATTTCCTCATTGAATAAACTTGGCTTTTGCTTATCTTTTGACTTTTCCTGGACTTCAAACCTTTCTTGATTCTTAACTCTTTAAACAAAACAAACCTATTTCTTTACACCAGGATGGTATCAAGCTCATACTGTTGGCTACTTCATGAGGGAGAAGTAATTTATGATGATAGTCCAGGAGCCCCAGACTTTGTCTAGATTAGAGGTGATTGTGTATCTCTCAGACTCAGGCTATGCAGCAAGGAGAACCACTATCCTACTGTTCACACTTGGTTCGGGAAAATTGCAAGAAAGCCATGAGTATACCAGTTGAGAAAAGTTGATGAAGTGAGTCTATGAAAGCCAGCAACATCCAGAGAAAAATATTTTCAGTGTGCAAAGGCTCAGTAGGGAAGCTTCCCAAAGGCGACAAGCACCACAGCAGTGTTAAGCTCATACATGCACCGTATCTTCTGGGCTCAAAATGTCAGAGTCACTTTGTGAGAAGATGGCCAAGTTGGCAAAATCATCTAAAGAATTTTTCTCTTTTCATCCTCAAACTCTAACCCTTCCTTCAGGGGGGAAAAAGGAGAGAAAAGGAAACAAAGAAGCCAACTGCATTTCCTTCTAAAAGGCCAAGTGATTTGCTTATGTTTCAAAAGCTAGTATGAAGAGTATGAACATATTTTTTAAAGCAATATGAAAACATTGACTTTCTAGAAAACATATTTAAAAGTGTGAGATTAAATATTATCCTTTCAATTTAGTTTTTAAACTTACTCTGATATTTCTATGTGTATGCCAGAGTATCTGTGCAGGGGTTTACATACATGAGTTTGGGTACCCTTGGAGTCAGAGACATGGGATCTGGACTGATAACAGCCGTGAGTCCCTGGAAGTAGGCTACGGTCCCCAGCAGAAGTACCAAGCATTTTAATGGCTAAGGCATCTCCCAACCCATCAAATTCCATCTTTTAATTATTTTTAAATTTAGTGGTTTTAAGTCATTACTTCCTAAAGATAGGAATAAATTTCTTCAGCAGTACCTTAATCTGAAAATATTCCAGAACAAAGATAAAAACATTGAGTACTACAACACCTTTACAGCAAAACTCTAGTGAAAATGATATGAGCAGCATATGGCACCTTAAGACCATCTTCTAGATCCCACAGAAGGTTGTATTTTCTAAAAGGTTGGTCGGCGTATATAATAACAAAATATTCAAATGGAATCCTTTGCACATACGTTGGCATATGGCTGAAATCCCAGCACTATGGATAGTGACTAGGAGGATCATATATTCATGACCATCCCGGGATGTAAAGCAAGACATTGTCTAAAAATATTAAATACAATAAATAAACCATTCATATCTGGTTCCTTGAAAAAGCATTTTTTTTCTTTCACAATAAATCAAGTAAATATCTCAAAGGGATTCCTAAGACAATTGAGTCTAAATAGAAAACAAATATAAAAGAGTGCTCTGAAGTGCTGTGTACTGCACATGACAGATCTTTGTCACAGTAGTTGTGACTGAAAGAGTAGTGTAGTTAAAAGAGCCATGCATAGGATCTAGAAAGTTAATACTTCCACCATGGACCAGGGAGAGATTATCATGGTCCACCCCTAGCTGAAGAGCTATTATCAGTGGCTTCTGGGAGAACAGTGTCATTTTCTTCAAAGATATGAACACTCAGAGAATGGTTGCTCTTGCCCCCGTGGAAGGCCACATACTCTGTGTAAATAATTATCACTGTGCAAACGATTGAACTCAGTAGATTTAAAATCTATTTTAAATTTTATAAAGAGGACATCAAGTAGGGAAGGAGAGGTGACTTCCTAACCATAAGGTGAAGAGCTTTGCCCTGCCCTGTCCTGACACCATGTTGCAGCGCTTTTAGGAAGAAGATAGAAATGAATGGGGTAAAGGGAGTCCTAAAACACACTCTGTGCTCTGTTTATACTTTGGCAGCCAGGAAGCAAACAGAGAAAGGGTGTCCAAAGTCCTCAAATCCTTTCAAAGGCATTTTTCCAGTGTTCTTCTTTACTAAGTCCAACCTCCCAAAGGTTCCACAGCACACAGTCTGGGCAACACAGGGCATTTAGGGGAGGTTGCAAAACAATAGTACTGAAGTGGAAAGAAAATAGTACTAAATCTGATAATAGAACAAAGGAATACAATGATCTATTGTTCTCTCTCTCTCCTCTCTCTCTCTTCTCTCTCTCTCTCTCTCTCTCTCTTCTGTGTGTGTGTGTGTGTGTGTGTGTGTTTTTTTTTTGGTGGTTCTTTGAGTAAAGTTGTAGAAACTTTAGCAGGTGGAATCTCACTGAACTAAGTGGGTCACTAGAGGATAACCTTGAGGCTTTATAACCCAGTGCTTCTTCCTGTCCAATCTCTGCTTTCTGACTGTGGACGCAGCACGCCCAGCCAGATCAGATTCCTGCCACTATGCCTCCTCTACCTGCTGTCATGCTTCCCTGCCAAGACAGACTCATCTCTATGGAACTATACATCAAAATAAACCCTTTTCTTTTCATTAAGTACCTTTTCCTGGGATACTCACACACACACACAACAGAGGAAGAAACCAAGACAATATCTTACATGTAAGTATTGAAGGAGCCCAAGAGCAGACTATTGTTACAAGTTACCAGGGATAAAGAGAGTCTGGCTTTTGTCCTATCAATAGTTAGTCTTCAATATTTTTCAAGGAAAAAAAACCATTGAAATGATTTAAGACAATCTGCAGTAACACAGTAAACATGGGCTCAGTTGTGTGGCTCTCATGCAGACCTAGTTCTTAGGTAAATAAACCGGGCTGCCTTTCCACCTCTGTGAGACTAAAAACTATTGGTTTTCTAACTACTTCAGATGTTTCCTAAAGAAAAATCTTGAAGCAAATGTGTGTGGATGAGGATCATCTCATTAAGATACTACCCACCGTAGGTCGATAAGGATCTGAGTCAGAGCCAGCAAGCAGCCTCAGAGTCAAACTTTTAAAGTCTTATTTTTAATTATGGAATAACTAAATCCTAGGAAATAAAAACAAAATCTCATGTGGTTTAATCAATAAGATGAATCAATGTTAAAATGATGTCATACTTGCTTAGTAACTCATTTACAAAGATTAAAATCAGGAGAAAGTATCTAAAATAGAAAATTTTACAGATAAAATCATCCATCTCATTCAGTATTTCCCATTTCTTTTACACATCTTACTACTTCCCCATCTTGGTATATGATATGGACCAAAAACAATCTGTTCAATAAGAAAGTCTTTAGGGCCTAGAGACATGGCTCAGCGGTCAAGAGCACTTAACTCTCTTGCAGAGAACCAGGGTTCTGTTACCAGCACCCATGTGATGGCTCACAGTCAGCTGTAACTCCAGTCCCAGGGAATCCTACACTCCCTCTGGCCTCTACAGGCACTGAAAACCATGGCACTATATACATGCATGCAGGTAAAATGCTCATATGCACAAAATAAAAATAATATGAATATTAATAGATTTTAATAAAAGTATCTTAAACAACATAATTGAATCCAACCATGACTTTTATTCTACAGCTTCATTTTTGATGCAGTATTATGCTTTAAGTGAAATTTGCAGTACAAAAAGACATTTCTGTAATAAGTCCAGATTTTCAGCTTCTTCTCTAGAACTTGCATGTTATATTATTGTCTGTTTATGTGTTAAGCTGTCTTATTTTTTGTAGTCTGTAGGTTTTTATGTACTTTAGATTATTACTTCTGGTTGTGCTTTTCAGGTTTTCCTTTTTAAACATTTATTTCTAACTTTATTACTTCATGGTTAGAAAAAACATTTGATTATTTCTGTTACCTCCCTATTTATTTTGCTCAGTTCTGTTTCGAAAGTCAATATTTTCCAAAGTGCCATCTGTACACAAGCCCTTTGTGTTCACTAACATTGAATGTGAATCTTAGAGAAAGCTTTTATTGTATTATTCAAGTAATCTATAGCTTTGGTATTTTTATTGTTTGATCAATATTTATTGACAAATGTGTGCTAAGTTTTTGAAAATGTATTTGTTGCTTTTCCAATTTCTTATTGGAATTTTGCCAGTCGTGTGCTGAAACTAAATTATAAGAGCTCTACTAACAAAGACTTAGATTATTTTTAAAGTTTTTTAATCATTAATAATCCTACAATGTTCTTCATTTTCAAGTACAAAGGTTTACATGTCAGTGAGATAAAATCCAGACTAAGATAGATCAACACATATGCACAAATTAAAAATCAGAAGATTTTCACTAAGCAGTCCATCCTGTACTTTAGGGAAAAAAGAGAGAGAGCTGGAAGAATCTCGTGAGAGCTGGTACATTCTGGCCATTAATAGTGACTATCTGAAGAGAAAAAGGACTCAAATCTAACTTGAAGATGCCTTGAAGAAAGTTTTGCCATCAACCTTTGCAACTCTTAGTTCCAACTCTGCATCCTGATAAGACGGCTAAGCTTAACTGGGGAATCTGGAAATAGTTCCATTTTCATTTTCAGAAAACTTTGATTTTTTTTTCCCTAATATATATTTCTCCTGTTCCTTTGACGTGCTTGGCTGTCAGTATAGCATAAGTGTATAAAAAGAGTGAAAAGACATATCTTCCATCTCACAAATCAGAAGATACTTCTCAAAATGAGAGCATCGGAGATAAACTGCCCCTCTTTTGCCAGCCACCGTGAAAAAACACATAACGAAAAAGGTTCCTGGAGTCTTTGAAAAATACCTCAATAAATTTCTGCAAGCTCCAATTTTGATCTTCTTGAGAAATATTACCATGTTACTTCTGATTCACCAGGAAAAGTCATTACCTCTGAGTTCGAGATGCCATTTGATCTATTTGAGGGCAAAGGTTAAAATGCAGGCATCCAAACTGCACAAAAGACTGTGCTTTTCTCCTATGGGCTGGCAGCTGAATTTTCTTTTGTTAAAGCGGGAAGCAAATCGTGTAAAGATAATATCGTTGGTATACTAGTCTATGCTGCTCATCTTTGAGGAAAGCAATGTCCTCTTGGGGCAAAGACAATCTAAAGAGACAAAAAAGTAGAACTTTCAGCTTTGGAATTATTCTTCAGTTTTGTTTTGTTTTGCTTTGCTTCCTGTGAGGCATGTTCACCTATTCAGTTGGGACAATGGGTTTACTTTGAAGGTCAGAGTATGATAGAGAACATGTTAAAGTGTAGCTAAAATATGCAAAGACCCTGTGACTTCTGCTTGTTGCTACTGACAGTGGCATCTGAGAACACAATTTACTGGTAAAATAATGATTGAGACCAGATATCTCATTGGACTAGGAAGCTTAAGAAGGTACCATAATTCTACTTGAAACAAGAGAGCAACAAGATCCAAACATGATAATTAGTTTAACTGAACCCACAAACCCATTATTTAGCAGGTATGCCTGAATCCATTAACCGTGGCATGCTGACACCTGAAACATAATTTAGAGAGTTAAACTTGATTTTATGGCTATAGATTGATGGTGTTTGTGTGGTTTTTTTTTTTTGTTTTTTTTTTTGTTTTTTTTTTTTTTTTGGTTTTTCGAGACAGGGTTTCTCTATGTAGCCTGGGCTGTCCTGGAACTCACTCACTTGGTAGACCAGGCTGGCCTCGAACTCAGAAATCATCTGCCTGCCCCCAAGTGCTGTGATTAAAGCGCCACCACTGCCCGGCGGTGTTTGTGTCTTACGGGGAGAGGTATAGCTGTGATGACAGGGCGAATGGGAAATGTTAATTGTTTATAAAAACAGGAAAGAGGAAGCACCAAGAAACATGAATTCAAACACACACACTCAAACTGGTGTGGGAGGAGTCCTAATCACAGCCCTTAGCTGTGAAATTTCACTGAGGTTGAAATTTCTCAATTATTAAATGGAGACATACTACCCTTTGCCATGCTTAAGTAAAGATACATGTGAACATCAAGACTACATGACAGTCAGTCAGCAGATCTCTAACGTAGCTTTACAAGGCATCGGCAGTAGCAGCATAGTTGCATGTGAAAAGATCCAGAAGAGGAGGTAAAAGCAGTATATGGAGTGCTTATCTTGGGAGAGCAGATTTATACAGCCATAGATGCAGAACTATAGCTTAGAGGAGCCATTGCTAGGGACTTCGCTAACATGCCATGCTTACGTCTCTTCTGACATGCTTTCTCCTGAGCCCAGGTTTATACCATTTATTTATTGAGACCTCCAGGATACCAGATAGTCCTTTATAATCCCACATTTATTTTTCATGAGAAAGGATCATCTTATCTAATGCTACCTATTTTCTGCAATCAGATATGAATGAGAGAACCAATGGGCTATACTTTTCTCCTGGGGTTTACAGTCTGGTGATGGAAAGAGCATTGCCGTCCTTCACCTATTCTCTCTGGTCCTGGTTAATTCCTGTTTCCAAAAAAAATTATCTTGTAAAAAAATACTTTCAGGAGTCTTTGCTTGATTATTTGATATTTTAATCCCTCTCTCCTGTGCCCAGTTAAGTGCTGAAGGTAAATTTTAGTAAGCAGTTTGGCTTGGATTCTATCCTATTATTCAAACACTATTCTAAGCATGGTTGTGCAGATATTCTGTGGAATAAAAGTCTGTAACACTCCTCAAGAAAAAAGATTATCCCATATAATTTGTGTATCAACTCAATCTGCTGAAAGATCTTAATCACCACCTGACTAATTCTAAAGAAGAATAAATTCTACCCCTAGACTACAGCTTAAGCATGTGTCTGAAAGATCCAGTCAGTTTGTCCTGATGCCATGCTTTGTAGATTTCAGACTTGCATAACCAAATGTCACAACTGTGTGAAGAAATTAGGAACACATACACAGAGGAGACACACAGGCACACACCTAGGAATCAATTGATGCATCAAAGAATATTATAATTAGTAAAGCAGTCAATCAAAAAGCAAATAGTTGAGATTTCTGTTTAACCTTGACTGATAGTTTCCTGTAATCCAAATTAACTCTAACATAGTGTTTACTGCTCCCAAATGATAACTATCTCTATTATAATTACTTCATAGACTAATAGATAAACTCTCCTTATTAAAGGCTAGTTGCCATGTGAAATTTAACATACATTGGTTGTAATGAAGATTCATGGTTGTCTATTTGACTACATCTGGAATAACTAAACCCCAAATCATTGGGTACAATTATGAGAGATTTTTTTTTCTAATCATCTGAAGTGGGAAGAACCACCTATATCTTTTGAGGTGGGAAGATCTGTACTACACCTTCAGATGGCAGTTTATATAAAGGACATCGAAGAAGGAAGCTCTTGCTCTTTGCCTCATTTCCCTTGCTGGCAAGTTCATTTCTTCACTGGAGTTAGAGCCTAATTCTTCAGAATTCTCACACATACTAAAAACCAGCTGAGCCATCTAAACCTCTGGACTAAACAGCTACTGGATATATAGATGTGTGTGTGTGTGTTGTGTGTGTGTGTGTGTGTGTGGAAGAGAGAGAGAGAGAGAGAGAGAAGAGAGAGAGAGAGACAGAGAGACAAGAGACAGAGAGACAGAGAGACAGAGTTAAGTGGGTAAATAGATGATTGATAGATGATAGATAGTTGGATGGATAGATACATACATACATACATACATACATACATACTACATAATACATACATACATGATACATAGAGACATAGTGACAGAAACAAAGATAGACATATTCTATCTTTTCTGTTTCTCTAGAGAACACTGACTAATAAATTGACCTAATTTCATAACTTCTCAAGAGTAAATATCTTCTAATGATTAATTCAACAGAACCTAAAATCTGAGAAATCTAATTTGGAATTCTGTCTCTCATCAACTGTGGAGCCAGGAACAATTTTTATGCTTTCAAGCTTTAAACTACCTTGCTATTAAAAAAAGGAATGGGAGTTATAGTGCCTAGCATGTAGAACTGTTATAAGACAGAGAGGTTAGTGCATGAAATTCCTTAGTACATTAACAGGCATGTATTGAGAATTTAATATTTAAATACTTGTTCTTTTTATGATTTGAAATTTAAAATAAAACTGTGTAGCCTTCTCTTAAGAAATATCCAATTACATATCCAAAAACAATTAACCTGCATACATTTGTCTCATTCCTGATGCTGGAATGCCCCATAGAATGGAGACTTATGTTTGTTATGGGTCCTGCTAATCTTTTTTTTTTTTTTTTTTGGTTTTATGTTTATTTTATTTTTTTACCAAATACACAGGAAAGATGGTTTCAATCGAGGAGGAAGAGAATGTACCAAGAGACATTAATTAATTGATACAATAATTATCCATAGAACCACTGAAGTGTGCAAATTAGTTTTTTTGAGAAAGTACAAGTACTGAAAGGTCCTGCTGATCTGAATCTCTAAGATGAACAGCTGAGAGCTAACAAGGTTCTTTGCCCTCCTGAGAACTCCATGCATGCATGGGAACTCAGTGAAGTCTCAAATCAGTACCTCTCCTTTTCATTAAAATGCCAAGTCTGTAAAGGAACATCCAATAATCTTATACTCAACTCTTTCCAAAGAGATAAGATGATAATTCCTTCTTTGCATCTTAAGAAAGAGAAATGACAAAAAAAAAAAAAAAAAAAAAAAAAAACACACAAGAAGAGCATCCATATTCAGGTGATCTTACATACTTCACAGCATGTTCTACTAGGCATTATCTTCCTTGATCCTTAGAGTAATCTCATCAAGCACATAGTGTATTTTCAATCCACTTTGGATGGTTAATGACATAACTTATTTATGTGCAAATATTTTCTGAATTTGTGAAAGGATTTATAATCCATGAATTCCAAATGAGAATTCCACGGGCACAGCTCATTTGTAGACTACTAGGATCCTTGTCCTTTACAACTTAGCTTTAAAATGCCCTTCATCGCACACAGTTTCAGATCTCAAATTTACAGAGAGGGAATACTTTCTTGAGACTGGACACCAACAGTATGTACTGCACACCCATTTTTCAATTCACTTAAACTTGTCAGGTTCAATCTCTTTAATGAAAAATTTCCAATAGTAATATTTACCCCTGAGTAATCATGAGTCTTCAATTATAATATATCATAATCATTATATGTAATCCATAAAACCATTGCAAGGATATATCTACATTATCTTTCTTTGAACAAACACCATTGTACCACATGAAGGAAATTGGTGGATCCAAATGCTTATTCCCACTGAAATTAAATAGTTGATGAATTCAGCCAAACAGTCAATGAATGGAAAGTGACTACAGTAACCTTCTATGTCTGTGTTGACAAAAGTCTAGTTACAGAGTCTTCACTCAGAAATATTTTCAGCAGTAATTAATGAGGGCAAAGTTTCTTTTTGGCTTTCTTACTAAATCAGTGCCAGCTCACAGAGTCTGTATACTGAGAACAGAATCATCTAACATAAATAGTATTAAAGTTTTTAAAAATAGTAAAATTCTTAAATACCCAAATTTTATATCCCTGTAAAGAGACATCATTTTTTTTTTCTTGAAGAATTGTTGCTGTATTATAGGAGGCATGAAGATGGATAAATCACATGTAATCTTTCCCTGCTGAACAGCTTTAACCCATATTACCATTTTCTGAATTGATCCTTCCATTTTATATCCAAGCTAAAAATCGAGCTCTAAATGACCTAATAATAAATAATTTATAAGACAGATTTGAGATCTTATTTTCTAGAAACAATAGCCTGGCTCATGTCTTCGTATGATTACACAACCAAAATTCTTAAAACTATCTTAGGTTGCTAAATATCTTCAGATTCTAGAACATTGAATACATGTACTGGTCATTATCCCTGAGGAAGTTTGGTATTTTCTCATTTTTACACCACTATCTTGCATTACAGCTGACACAGTAGAGTACACATTAATTAATAACTAAGTATGTGGAGAATTGCTGAGGCAGTAAAGTGTGTGCTGCCCAAGCATGAAGACCTGAGTTCGGATCCTCACACGCATGTAAGTGCCAAGTGTGGCATCACGTACACCTGTGACTCCAACACCAGAAAGGGAGACACAAGAGGTCACATGGGGATTGCAGCCAGCAAGAATAGTCAAATCGGGGAGCTCAAGGTTCGATCAGAAATGCTGTCTTGACAAAGAAGATTTAGAACAATTTAAAAAACACGAACAGCAAATTATGGCCTCTATATATACCCAAGCACAGAACTGCACATACAAAAATATGTGCACACAAACATACACAGAAAAACAAATGACAGTACAATGACAAATTTATGCATAGATATATTCATATCCTCCAAATATTCCCCTGGTCTTATTCATCTGTAGTTTGGGAATGAGTGCATACAATACTATTTAACATAAGATCAATCAGGAAATGTCTAAGTATAAACACAATTTTAACTAGGGAATTCTCAGCAGAACAGACCCAGGACTCGCATTACATTATGGAACTTTCTCCCCTTAACCAAAACTTCCACCATACTCTGGAAACCACAGTTCTACTTTTTGCTTCTATGAGCTTGAGTGCTTTGGAATCACACAAGACAGATCATAAGACATTTTTTTCTGTGTCCAGCTTATTTCAGCTAGTATAGTAGCATGTTAGTTGTCCAATTAATATATTTGGACAATATTAGTATATTGTCCTCAATTTCCAAAGATCATACTTCTATTGATTAATAATGTTATTTATTTCCATCCCAAGTGTTGCCCTCTGCCAGTCCTCCCTTCCAGGGTTCTTCCCTAGCCCCCCCACCTTTGCCTCTGAGAGGGTACCCATCCCCGTTAATTCCACCTCATTCCTGGACATCAAGTCTCTAGAAGATTAGGAGCATCTTTCCCTGAGTGCCTGACTTAGTCTCTGAAAGCTCTGGGGGTTCAGATTAGTTGATACCATTGTTCTTTCTGTGGGGTCACCATCTGTTACAGCTCTTTTAATTCTTCCTCAACTCTTCCATAGGGTCCCCAACCATCAGACCAATGGTTGGCTGTAATCATCTGTGTCTGTCTGACTCAGCTGCTGGTAGAGTCTCCCAGAGGACAACCATGCTAGGCTCCTGTCTGCATGCACAATATGGCATTAGTAATAGTGTCAGGGTTTAGTGCCTGCCCATGGAATGGATCCCAAGTTGGGGCCAATTGCATTTTCTTTTTAGACAGGAATAATTCTGGGTTAAAAATTTTTGAAGGTGGGTGGTATCACCATCCCTCCACTGGGGACCCTGTCTATTTAGTAGAGGTGGTTTCTTCAGGTTCTATGTCCACATTGATGGCATTGTTCGGCTAAGGTCATCCCCATCAAGTCCTGGAAGCCTCTTACATTCAAGGTCTCTGGGACTTTCTAGAGGTTTCCCCCCACAACCTCCATACCACCCCCAGCACTCCCCCCCACACACACAGCTACATATTTTTATGCATTCCCTTGGCCCTCTGGGCTTCTCTCCTGCCTCCCCCATACCTGATCCTGCCCTCTTCCCCCGCCCCTTGCCTCCCTCTGCCTCCAATGATTATTTTCTTCCCCTTTCTAAGTGGAATTGAAACATCCTCACTTGGACCTTTCTTCTTGTTAAACTTCATAGGTCTATGAGTTGTGTCATGGGTATTCTGTACTTTTTGGCTAAATACACTTATCAGTGAGTACATGCTATGCATGTCCTTCCTCTTGGGACTGCAGGTAGGGTGAGTGATGATATAGGAGGCAAAGAGTCGGAGGAAAGTTTCAGATTAGTCTTCACTTACACAGATATTTGAAATCTCTGAGTTACTCAACTTTCTTTGTGTGAAATGTATCCAAATACTAATTATCTGCTTTTAATTCGTTTTCTGAAATAGAATGCCACTGTATAGCTAGGCTGACCTAGAATACAGTCCTATTTTTAGCTCCCAAATGCTGAGATTACAATAGACATGATCCTCTATGAGTGGCAACTAATGTTGCAATTTCCAATTTGATACCAAAAAAGACATTATGATTGGGCTATTGTGATTGGAAATCCAAATGACACATGGAAAACATAGCCAATTTTGGAAATTTCTATATACATTGTATATTGGTGTATTTTATAGTTCAATGATTTATTTTTCAAATTGGGAAAATTTTGGACATGGTACAATTATGATTTTATAGTTTGTGAATAAAAAGATGAATGAAGAATGGATAAACAAAATGTAGTTATTTACACAATGGAATACTACTCAGCTATTAAAAACAAGAATACTGCGAATTTTGCAGGCAAATGAATAGAGCTAGAAAATATCATCCTAAGAAATGTCACCCAGACCCAAAAGAACATGCATGGTATGTACTTACTTATAAGTGGATATTAGCCTTAAAGTACAGGATAATCACTCTACAATCCACAGACCCAACAAAGTCAAATAACAAGGATGGTCCAAGGGAGGATGGTTCAATCCTTCTTACAAGGTGAAATAAAATAGATATCAAGGTGAGTAGAGGGAAGGAACTGCATGGAGAGGGGAGAGAAAGGAGAGCAGGATGGGGAAGGGTCAGGTGTAGAGAGAGCAGGGAGAGAGAACAGAAGTTGCTGTGGTAGGGGTTGGAGGCATCTCTAGCACTGTACCAGAGACTGGGGGAACAGAACTATGAGGGGCAACTATAGCTGAAGATTGGGATTAACAATGTGGGGATATGGATCCTGAAGTGGCCACCCAGAAGAGGGATAAGAACAGCAACCGAGCCACAAAACTTTCTACCTGAAATGTGTACTGCCTACAAGGATGTGCAGAGACAAAGATAAAACAGAGATGGAGAGAATGGCCAACCAATGATTGGCCAAAATAGAGACCATCATGGGCAAGAGCCAGTCCCTAAAACTATTAATGATATTCTGCTATGCTTGAGCTAACTGTCCTCTGAGAGGCTCCACCTAGCAGCCAACGTGAAGAGATGGAGAAACCCACACGCAAAAATTAAATGCATCTTGGGAAGTCTTATAGAATAGTTGGGGAAGGACCTAAAGAGAACAGGGACTCTACAGAAAGATCACAGTCAACAACCTGGACCCTTGGTCCCAGAATTGAACCACCAACCATACAGCATGGGCTGGACCTAGGCCCCCTGCACATATGTAGCAGAAGTTTAGCTCGATCTTCCTGTAGGTCCCCCAACAACTGAAGTAGGAACGATCTCTAAGTCTGTTGCCTGCCTGTGGATCCAGTTCCCCTAGCCAGACAGCTTGTCTAGCCTCAGTGGGAGAGGATGCACCTGGTCTGCAGTGATTTCTAATGCCCGAGAGGGGAGGCAGGGAAGGGGGACTCAGGGAAGAGTTCCCCAATCTCAGAGAAGAAAGGGAGAGGATAATGGAGAGATCTGTGTGAAGGGATACTGAGTGGAGAGGATGTCTGATATTCGGATGTAAATTGAATAAATAAATAAATAAATAAATAAATAAATAAATAAATAATAAAAATGAATTCTCACTACTGTCCATTACAGTATTGTTTAAAGTATATCTGTCAAGCTAAACTTTTACAGAATCAAATTGTTGTTTTATAAAGTTTACAAAGAAATAGAGTTAATCCAATAAAAAAGTACAAGTACCAACAAATATTTGGGTATGGGAAAATAGAAACAGTATAATAAAGATATAAGATCATATTGTCATATGTAGTGTGTTTTATATACTCTACAACCTTATAATATTGTACTCTGGGCTTTTGAATATATACATGTGTAATATATATCTTATACTAAACTCAATTCTAAACTATCTCTCAGGTTTAAATTTACTCACAAGAAAATTTAACGGTAAAGAAGTGAGGTTGCAAGGACAATGTGGGGTCTTGTTTGGACTCATTGTCGTTATATCAGAACAGATATGAGGTTTTGTTGATCTGGTTCCTAGAGATTTTATGAAGATATCTGTCATTCTGATTTCACAACATAGATTTCCAGAAAATTGTGTAGCCCAATGGTGGCTTGAAATTTTACCCTGACACTGCTCTAACATCTTGTTAGCACAACTCTTGGTGTAGTTAGAAAATGGACTCCTGCCCTATTTCTTATCACTGATTTTGGGATATATTTTCACGTCTTGCAGTAGACCAAATAACCTGAAGTGATGGATGAGAAAATTCATTCATGGCTGAGTTTGCTGTGCTGGAAGTGGTAATTGTATTGCGAATTGGATAACTCGGAGAATGGGGAAATTAATCTGCACAAATGAACAAGTCCCTGATAAAAATGCAGATATGAATATAGAAAGCATAGATGTACAGGCTAAAACTGGAGATATAGCATTATTTGTTCAGATGATAGGATGAAACCCATTCCCCTCCACCAGGATCATCAACTCTAAAGTCACTAATGAGATTTTGTTCCAGGGAATTTAAACCTACATCTGTCATGAAGAATGTTGCTGGCTCCCCCAGAAGCTTGTGTGAACTCCTCTCCTCTCACTAGTCTGCTTTATTAGCCCCAGCTATTTTTGTGCCTGAGTTTTCTGTCAGTCTTTTTGTTAATTATTTCTACTGGAGAATATTATTTCCTGGCATTATCCAAGGAATCTGAAAGCAAAATATTTCCCTGGCATGTCAGACCACATTCTGGTACTCTCCCAAATGTTTTGTCATTTTTACTCTGCCTTCCAAGTACTTAACTTGGGAAGTCCAACATCATTCCTATTTGCAATACTTCATGTGTGCTCTGCTTTCTGGGAACTTCTATTTTAAATGAGGATGGTTTTGAAATTCTAATGATTTTCATAGCGTTGGTTAATTGATTTTATCAATTATTAGTGAGCCCTTCCAATTTTGAAACCCAGATTCTTAGAATTTCACACACACACACACACACACACACATATATACATATATATACATATATACATATATATATGTATATATGTGGAGAGAGATGTGTATTTACACACATTCATACAGTCACGTGTGTGACTGTATTTTTTTTTTTACCTACTTTATTTTGATCGTCTCTCTAAAGAATTGTGTGTATAGTGGAAGAGCAGAGGAATGCTCCTAAAGGCTCAGGTTGCTTAACCATATGTTTATGGATAACATTTTCTCTCACAAGGTGGATCTCACACTTAACACTGTCTTGCTAAAACAGTGAGATGTTTCTGCAGGTCAAGGTACCTGGTGGCAAGCCTGATGACCCAAGTTTGATCTCTGAAACCTGCATGATAGAAGGAGGGAATGGACTCCTGTAACTAGTGGACTCTGATCTGCACATGCACGCTGTGCGTATGGGTGTAAGTGAGCAAGCCTTCATGCTTGTGCAAATATATACATACGCAATAACAGTAAAAATGTTTAAATATTAATTATTTAATTATAAATATATGAAGAAAAAAATTTACTGGCAAATAAGGATTTATACGAAGATCCTTTTCAAAACACTACAGAGTTTTCTCTTCATTACTGGTGGCCGATAGATTCAAAATCAGAGGGGCTAAAACTGTCAAGATTTGTAATTACTGAGCTTAAATAATGTTGAATGAAACACATTTCAAAAAATCACATCACCATTACTTCATGGGAGTGCATCTTGCTTGTACAAATCATCAGATCTAGTGCCCAGTATCCCCTTCTCTTTTTCGGTGACTGTATACCAATCTGTCAGTTTCACTGCAAAAATTGAGGAGGTTCCTTTCGTAAAGCCTACCATGATCTGTCTTTATCTGGAACTGCCTTGGGGCAGTGACCCACTAAGTCACTCCAAGATAGGAGAATTTGAGTTTTCTTCCCAGCTCTCCTAGGTCCTCTGAAATGTGACATCAGGAAAATTGTTTCACAATGTCAGCTTCAAAGTTTTGCCTCTGAAAAATTGGGTTGTAAAATACAATGTTTTGAGGTTACAATGAGACACAGAAAGATAATTTGGTCGTAAAACAAGCCAAAGCTCTGGGCTCTAGGTTCTGTATACTCATCTCTCTCAGAACTCAGGATGACCAAAAAATATTAAAAAAAAAGAAGGGCCTTGATTTTATCTACATGACACTCAAACAACATACTCATATAACAAAGTGGTTGGCCAATTTAATGAAAAGTTGTACTTTGGATATGTGATAACAGTGGTAACGGAGGAACTTTGAAAACATGCCAAAAACCATGTGAGTATACTTAATGGTTCAAGGCAGAACAGTGAATGAATCCTTAATATCATGAAATTTTTAAAATACATGGAAGTCTACAATTAGTTGATGATGACATGGCCTAACCATCACATCACCTAATCCTTCAAACACTGCAATTTGGATGAGATTCACAGAAAAGGAAGTATAATAAAGAAGGGATATAACCTTAGCCTTAGAGAGAATGTATTTACTCATCTTCCTAGAACAAGCGGTCTTTTAAGAAACTTTATATCCATACTACTTGTTTCTTTATATTCTGTAGCTGCTCATTCATATGAACATGAAGACCAACTCATCCCTAAGACATAATGGTCTCAGCTTTGGGCTTTTCCATTTGCCTTTTACAATGTAACCCTACCAACAATTCTTAGTGTAATTATCTAATTATTAATACTTTTTCCTAATATTTAGCCCTTCATATTCTGAAAGTGGGAATAATTACTATAATTCTGCTTGGTGTCTTTCTGAAATTTCCCATTTCTTTGTCAGTAGAATGAAATGCCTTCCAGGAATGGAAACTTTCCGGCACTGTTCTCATAAGTTTGGATATTCTCTTCATGTTGGGAACTATAGGGAAACCAAATGGTTTAGGATAGTTACTCTGTCCATTGCAACATAAATTGTATAATTTCTTTAATAAGAAAATACTCCTCATGTCAGTTGTGTAGCTCGTGGTTCTTAAGCATCACCAACCATCAACCATTAGAGTCATCTCTGTAATTTGAATTTTTAATG
Organism: Mastomys natalensis; assembly: GCA_021653895.1. Classification (NCBI taxonomy): domain Eukaryota; kingdom Metazoa; phylum Chordata; class Mammalia; order Rodentia; family Muridae; genus Mastomys; species Mastomys natalensis. The sequence continues at coordinate 234,882 of JAJTUV010001567.1, read as the reverse complement.
ACATGGGTCTGACCTTCAAAACTGGTATCAATAGAGTTAGACTGACTCTTAGGTGTAAGGTACAATTGAGAAATTTTAATAAACATTAAAAATACATTACTAAGTTGGTAAAGTTCTTGTCCAGCATTTGTGAAGCACAGCACTGTATAAACCTGGAGAGGTGATACACACCTGAAGTTTGAACATCCTAGAAACGGAAGAAAGAGGTTACAAAATTCAAGGTCACCATTAGCTTTTTGGCAATTTTGAGAACAACCTGGAATGTTTATATGACACCCTGTTCTGAAAGTTATTCTCTTTATTTGTTTTTGTTTTTGTTTGTTTGTTTTCCTTCTGAGAGGGAAACTACTTATAAATTTTTCCATTCTTATGTGCACACATATATACTGTTAAATAACTTGATTTTGCATGTAGTAAAGCTGAGCTGACAGCCATTAAAATTATATACATGTGTGTTGTGTGGTGTGTGTGTGTGTGTGTGTGTGTCTTCAATTTTTTTCTTTTTTATTGGATATTTAATTTATTTATATCTGAAATGTTATCCCCTTTCCTGCTTTCCCCCTGAAACTCCATCCCATCCCCCTTCCCTCTGTTTCCGTAAGGGTGCTCCCCTACCCACCCACTTCCACCTCACTGCCCTGGCATTCTCCTCACTGGGGAATCAGGCCTTCACAGGAGCAAGGGCCTCTTTTACCATTAATGCCCAACAATGCCATCCTCTGCTCCATATGTGGCTGGGGCCATGGGTCCCTCCATGTGTACTCTTTGGTTGGTGGTTTAGTCCCTGGGAGCTCCAGGAGAGTCTAGTTGGTTGATATTGTTGTTCTTCCTATGAGGTTGCAAACCCCTTCAACTCCTTCAGTCCTTTCTCTAAGTCCTCCATTGTGAACCCCGTGCTCAGTCCAATTGTTGGCTGTGAGCATCCACCTCTGTATTTGTCAGGCTGACTGTACATTACCTATATACCTTTGCAAAGGAGTTTTCAGTAACACAAAAGTGTCAGAGCCAATGTGGATCAAATGATGCTGTTATCACATATTTGATATTAGAAAAAGTGTTGAGTGGACACTTCCTATAGAATACATTTTTAAAATTTTACTAGTACAAAAAAGACAAGCCAGAGGAAATTACCAGAGAGATTTATATTGGAACACGAGGTCTCTAAATTGAATAATAGTGACTAACATTACTTCATGAACAGAACAAATGAAGTATCTACTGTGTGACACCTTCTGTGACCCATACTTCACTAGGAGTCAATAGCTTACTGCATTTATACTTGTAAAAATACATAAAACTATAACAGACTTCCGGCATATCTCTAACCTCATTTTGTCATAACTAATATAAACTCCAGTAGAAAGTTTTGTTCTTTGCAGTCAAGTGATCAAAACCTTCCACTTATTATGTTAAGTGAAATAAACCAAATTCAGAAAGTCAGTTCTCTCTCATATTTAGCACTTAGAGTTAAAATTATACATGGATATAAAAAAGTGTGTGTGTGTGTGTGTGTGTGTGTGTGTGTGTGTGTGTGTATGAAGTAAAAGTAGAAAAAGAAAAAGTATCATAAAAGAGAACTGAAAAATCTTTAGGAAGACAGGAAAGTGAAGGTAGTAGAATATATGTGACATGAAACTAGAGGTAAAGATATGACTGGGAAGAGGGGAGAACTATCCAGAGTAAGACAGAGGAGCAGCGGGTGGACTATGGAGTGGCAGGGAGGTAATAAATGAGAGGAAGCTACAATAGCATACTTGTCTGAAAATGTGAATACTATTAATCTGTATACTACCTTAAAATTATCTCCATTCCTAAACAGTCAAACTCAATCCAACTCTAAAGCCCTGATACATTTGTGGAAAGCTTATAAATGTTAAGGTATGAAAGGCTTGAGAGCCAGGACCCTGAGTAAAACACAGATGTGTTCAGTATGTTCAGGATGATGTGGTTTCCTTCTTTGGGCTTGAGTTACTATCTGAGCTGTCACACAGCTAGCTGACACCTACTAAAAATTGCATGAATACAAGTCTGTGGGCTCTTAAGAGTCTTAATATTGTAGGAGATGGGGAAAGACAATATATAACCATGATAGAAGTTAGATATATTACAGAGTACTCCTATAAATGACACAGGAAATGTAAAGCATGATACTTGGGGAGGAAGCAATCAAAGTTGAAGCTGCCCATAATTCCTTGCAGTTAGAGTAAAGGTCTCTGTAGAAGGAAGTTCAGCCCAAGTTACCTAAGCTGTCTCCTTCAATGCGGAATGAAACTTTAGTTTATTACTCAAGGTTTGTAATAAATTGTCATAAATATAGGAAAAGATGGAAGAAGAGTTCCAATTCCTGTAACTCCTGGAGATATCTAGATGGAAGTAATTCATTTCTAACTAGGTAATATTGTATCAGTCTTATTTCACTTTATTTGAGGAGCTTGGTTTGAATAATTCCCAACTTGCTGTGATATGTTCCTAGCTCATCTTAGGAAGGTGTCTTCTATATCCTAATCAACAAGAATAATTGTCATCAATTTAGCTAGCTGACAAATTTAGATATGTATATAATGCTTCTAATTATCCTTGCCCCATGCCTTTTCTTATCCCCCTACTCCATATTAATTACTTTATAGATACTCACAATCCAGTCATCACACTGATGGCCACGGTTAGAATAAATGGGACATAAAACCAACAAAGGTTTTGAGTAGCACATGAGGATCCGTGACTTTTATGATCATGCCTTCAAATAACTAATAGATTTCCAGTGACTGATAGAGTTCGTTGCATACTTTTTATGTAGTTTTTACATTTGTAACCTTGAAACTATTTATAATTTGAGAAATGTCTGTTGTTCTCAGCTACAACAATGAGCCTTCTGCAAGGCAAGACTGTTCATCATTTACCCTTGAGCTGACATGGAAAACTCAGTCTGAGTTCTTAATATTCAATTATATTATCAATGTTATAATCACAACGTTCCATAAAGAGTTGGGTTGAGTCAAATTCCTATTGTCTAATATCCAGAATTAATTTTACCTGGGTTTCCCATATGGTATAATAATTATCATTCATCTTTATTACCATATGGATAACCAGGTAAAATTAATCTGGATATTAGACAATAGGAGAATGATAATTATGCTCCTAGAGTCATAGAAGAAAGAACCATAATGAGACTCAATGATGTTATGCTGGAATCATCAAAGTCTATCATCTTTGAGCCAGCATGGGCTTTTTAGCCACTGTGAATGTGGGGCCAGAACGGGCACAAAACAAACAGCTAAAGCATTAAAAAAGACATGTAAACAATTGTTTTCAGAGACTAAACTACCAAATAGCAGTAACATCGTTCACACATTTGAAATTGAATATGAAACTTTTCTAGTTCAATATTGTGAAACAATTGATGTTTTGGAATTCATTATACAGACTGCAACTGCTTGAGACATATATAGATGCAAAAGACCTAATCTTCAAGAAAGTTGTACAGGAGATGTAAATAGTAAAATTCATCTGAAATATCAACAGTCTTGATTTCCTTTCTGATTGGCTCTTCTAGACCCTAGTGTCATCCAAGGGTGTCAAGATAAAGACAGAAAAGTGACATTCTCTATCAGGTTCTATATAATTTTGAGAACTGAGATTAGTTGTACCCAAACTGATTTTATGAGTCAGATTAGAAGTCACTTGTGTGGAATTGGCTTTTCCCTCCATTCTATAAGATTCTTTGTCATAGATAATAAGATAAAATAAAGTAAGATATAGATAATAAGATAAGACAATGGCTGTTATGGGCTGAAGGAATTTTTTTGGAAGCCACTATATTTGATTAAATGAATTGTTACCTGGATAGTCAGCACTGCTCTGAGCAACAAGAATTATGCAGCTGACTAAACAGTTCATTTATCAGACAGTTGTTAACTAATCAAACGTCCATCAACAAATTTGCCACATAGTGTTCACCAAGCCAAAGTCACTTCACTATGACTTTACCTAGTGACAATCCAGTTTGCATATTAAGACACAATCCTGTCTTGAACTGAACCCCAGAGCCAAGACTCTATGAAATATCTGCCTTTGACCTCATTTCCAAAACACTACCAAGACTTGGCCAAGTTGTTTTTCACTCTTAGTACAATATTTCATGAATGTGACTGCATGAACAGCAAACTTTTGTAAAGACCAATTGCAGAAATGATGGAAAATCCCTCATGTCAACATTTAAAAAAGTTATCTATAGTCTTTCATCTTTATCAGTGTCATGGGTAGATTTAAATAATCATAATGAGAACACAGAAGGACAAGCAACTGGTGAAATATATAGTAAACTGCACACCTCCAGGTATTCCAAATGAGCTTATCAAGAGACCAGTGTTTTATCCATTATCAAAAGAGGAATTCTTTCATATTTATGTATTTTCATAAATTATCAAGTATCTACAAAAGAATATGGTCAGATCTATTTTATTCAAGTAATACATTTCCAGAAAGAAATAATAAAGGAACAGAGAAAGATATTCCAAGCACAGGTTTATAGCATATAGTTTATGTTCTAAATAATTTCTTGACTCACTTCCTTCACCTTCAATACATTTTCTGCCCTGTTAAGCTTATTTGTTAGCATCCAGGTGCCTAAGAGTGCTAGCTCTGTTATGTAGGGATGCTCGGTTCCATGCTGGCTATATCTATATTATAGATTGGTTTCTTATTTCTCTTCCTTAATTTTTTATTCTGATTTTCCACTTCTATTGACTGCAATATATAAAGAATTCTGGCAATGTGCTGTCATGCCATACTAGCAAATATTTAAATATGCTGCATAAATCTGCAACATTGTAAATGGTATCTTCATACAAAGACACATTGAAATTTTTGTGTATTTATGTCTATTCAGCTTTGTCCCACTGTCCACCATCCTGGTAACCATGCATCCCAAATCATTTTTAAAACTTGAATTGATTGATTAATTGATTGATTGATTGATTGATTGATTACTTAAGTCTTCTTGCCTTGTTCAAATTGTGGAATTAATAGATTTTAGTTGTTATTTATCAGGAATGAATGACTCATAAGCATGCTAACATTATATATGTTACTTGATTTATTCTATTTTTACAGTTTCACTACTATTCAGATTTGCTAAGCTCAAGAGATAAGAAGACAGTGGCTAGTAAAAAATACAGTTTGCTTCATTGCCTATAGGAGGGACAGGTTGTACCATTAAGATCTACAAACATAATCTCCAGGACAGGTAAGTGCACATCTCAAGAAAAAACATAGCAAAATCCTTTACTGGGGATTCTATGAGGAAGACTAAGTAGGTTTAGTGTTGGCTATTTTGAACAATTTCAGCACACTCTGGACTATAAAGGCCATTTCTGAGATCTGGTACCTTGTCCTAAGATGATTGAGTCAGAAGATGTTGCAACCTGAACTATAAAGCTCAGGGGAAGTGGATCAGAGTGTTGGTACTAGAGTAAACACATGAAAGTTTATTGTATTTTAAAATTTTCTATGCGAGAGACAAAGTTCACCATCATTAATGTCCTGTTACCAGAAAATGAAAAAAAAACATGAAATTAAAAATAATAATTAATACACATGACATATGTTACTTTGAGATATAACTTACAAAATTTAATAGAAATGGACCCTAAATATGCAACATAAAAGGTATTTATGTTTGTATGCAGTGATGTATCACCTCTCAGGTCAATAATAAAATATTGTCATTACTCCAGAAGTTCCTTCTGAGTCCTTTCTACATTATTTCTATCACTACAGTAAGATGATTATTACTGGGGCTTCTATTACTATGACTTAGATTTTCTTAATCTTAAGTTTCATAAGAATGCAATTGTATATTATGAGTGCATTTATATCTCTTGTGAGAGAGCATTCTCTTTTGAAATTCATCCCTGTGTTTTCACTAAACAGAATGTGTTCACTATTCTGAGTATTTTTGAATGAATATTGCAATATATATATCCAGTCTCTAATAATCAGGTTGTATAGAATATTTTTGTACATTTTTTCCAAGAACCTGAGAGCTCACTTCACTTGTGTATATTACTATGACTAAAACTGCTACAACATCAGACGGCTGCATCTGTCACATTAGTTAATATTACCACAATATTTTCCAAAGTACTTAAAGCAATAACAATACATTTGATATTACAGAAGGATTCGTATTGCCTACATTCTTGCTAATTGGTATACTTGCTAGCCACACTAGCCACCAAGTAGTAGTTGCAGTCATTATGTGAATTTCCATGTTGATTGGAGTGAAAAACATACTCACAAGTGTTTATTATAAATATGATTATCGTTACGTATACTTGAAGAGTTTTACCATTTGTAAATAAGAGAACTCTCTAGACATTTAAACTTTTATAGAATTTAATCTATAAAAATCTTTTATAGAAAAATTCTATAGATTTTTTTCTGATGGATTCTGAATGAGTCTTTCATAAGGTAAATATTTTGAAAACATTCTCTCTAGGAATCTACTTTGTCCCTTGCCTTACTTAATGAGGTCGTTGATGAACAAAAACAAATTTGACATTTTAACCTTTTAAATTAGTGTTGTTTTGAATCCTATTTAGCAATTATCCACTGACTCAAGATTATAAAGATATTTTCCTCTTTAGGGAGAAAGGATTTATTGATTTCTTATCTTTTGAGTTTAAGTCTGTATTTGTATAGATTAATTTTTGCAAATTGAAGTGAGATAGTGACTTCTATCATAAAAACTTTCTAATTTTGCAAAGAATGAACCCTTCATGAGGTTGCAATGATTGTGACAACTAGACTGTGAGTCTCTTTATCACCATGGATCAACTAGTTTCCATTCTGCAAAGAATCGATGGTTTACAAATGTCTTAGGACCAAACTAAATACACTCATAAAAGTAAAAGCCATGTGATCCAAACTGAGGATTCAGATGCACAAATACACCCATGCCATGCATCAGAAGTCTACTCTTTCTAGAATATTCTATGTAAAACATTTTAAAATAGTTGTTTACATTTGGTCATGGTTTTGTTCTGGTTTATTTTACAAAATTTCCTTATAAACAAGTGCAAAGCCCTGTATCTGTGCACTTTCCCTCACAAGCTCACTAATGATGGATTTCTTTCACTTCATGTGTTGGAATGTCAAAAAAGTCTCTCAACAATTCACACTTAACTAAACCAGATGAAATCTAAAATATTCTGTTTGCCTGAGTTGGGTTTATTGTTTGTTTGTTTGTTTTGGCATCTAAAAAATTGCAAATTTAACATGTATTAATAGAAGAGAATGCATAAAACTTTTATTACAGGACTTGATATTTGTTCACTTATCCAACCTATAATAAATTCTGTCCAAAACCTAGAATATATAACTTAGGAATTCTGTTACTTGCTACAGCCCTTGAAAAGGAAAAATATGGTAACTTTGAATGAGACATTGTAGCTACTTTCTCATAATCTTTCATTCTTCAATAAATATTGTCTGCTCTTCTTGGACCATGGACTTAAACAAGAAACTCCTTGCCATAGCCTTCTTAGAGCTTCCACTATGAGTAGAAGATAGGTTAAAACAGAAGATACAATTATGTGTTGTTGTTTATGTCTTCAATATTTCTCCAATGCCTACATACTAAAGGCTTGGCCAATAACCCATGGTTCTCTGGAGACATGATCAATCCTTTAGGAGGTAAGCAAAATAAAAGGAAGTCCAGTCATCAAGAGTGTGCTGTCCAAGGAGTAGTGCCTCTCATCCTCTTCCTCTTCCTCCCTCTCTCTCTCTCTCTCTCCTCTCTCTCTCTCTCTCTCTCTCTCTTCTCTTTCTCTCTCTTTCTCTCTCTTTCATATATATATATATTTATATGTGCATATATATGTGTGTCTGTGTGTGTGTGTGTGTGTGTGTGTGTGTCTGTATGTCTGTGTGTGTCTTTCTGTTGCCAGCCTGCTGTAAGATAATAAGACAGGCAGCTTTGCGTATCTCTATGGTATATTCTCTTCCATGATATATTGCCCAATCTAATCCCCTAAATAAGAAAGCAAAACAATCACTGGCTGAAACCATGAGCCAAATTAAATCACTCTTCCATTTAAACTGATTGTCTCAGGTATTTGTCACAGCTACGGAAAGCTGTCAGCACAAGGAACTAGCCAAAAGTTCAGATAACAACAGATAACAGAGGAGGGCCTCTGCAGACAGTACAGAATGCCCAGGGAAAAAAACTAAAGGAACGCTACAAATTACTGAAGACACCCCACATGCAAATCACCCACTAAGACATGGGTGAGAGGACCAGTTGATGGAGCAAGGTGTACTTCTTTGCTCATTTATTAGTCTTCAAATAGAGAAAAGAGAAGAAAGCAAGATATGAGAATATCCCTAAGACCTGAGAGTGAAGAATCAAGGTGACCTCAGTCAGTTGTCCTCTACAGGGGGCCTATGTGATGATCACAAGAGTCCTCTAAGCTTCTGGTGTCTACTAACATTAATGTATAAAATATAAGCCATTCCTAGTAGATAACAGAGACACTGACTGCTACTGTAGAAAAACATCCAGGGACTCCGGCAGACTGTTTGGCCTTGTAGACTTTGATGTGGCTGACCCAAAGCCATGGGATATAAAGTATTCCAACCTTGACTCTGACTCTCTGGCTGGAGTTTATTTTAGCTTTTACCACTGATGCAGTTTGGTATTTCTAATGTCATTGCATGCAAGAATACAACATATTCTTCAAACAGATCATGTGTGGCTTACTCCACAAGATAATTCTGCTACTTCAGGTTATTGTGCAAACCTGTCATCTAATATAAAAAGAGTTTAATGCTTGGCACTCCATATTCTCTTATAAACAGCACATCCTACAGTGTATGTGCACTTTTCTCTTGCAGAAAGGAAAAGAAAACTCCAGGAAGTTTTTTCTCTTTTATTGGGTCCAAGGTAGAAAAAGAAACACTTCTAAGGAATATTTTTTTATCTCCTTCAATTCTTTTTCTGTGAATATTCTGTGCTGCTTCTCATACAATTAAAGATAAAATAAAAAAAAATGATTCTTCTAAGAAAGCTCTGGGCTCTTTTCACTGGGTAAACTCTGAATTAAAAGTTGCTGAATGTGGAGACACATAAATTAGGACTTTTGGAAGCACGATGGTATGCTTTGTGATCAAAACCCAACCAAACTTCTTGCAGAGCCTGTTTGGTAAGATGGCATCTTGGGGTCCAGTGTCTGGCTATAATGGATAGAAGAAATCCTTTCTAGATGGTGGCACTTTTTCTCTGTTATCTCCTTTAAAGGCTAAGATGGGAACTGTCATTAAGCACATACTGTTCTTTAGGAAATGTGTTGGTTGATTTTTCCCAACTTGACACAAACCTAAACATATCTGGGAAGAGGAAATTTTAAATGAAACAATATCTCTATAACATTAGCCTGTAGGGAAGTCTGTAGGTATTGTGTTGATTAGGGTAGGTGTGGAAGGTCCAAGTCTATTGTAGGTTGTGCCATCCCTGGGAAGTAGTCCTAAATAGTATAAGAGAGTATACTGGAAAAGTCAGAAAGAGATAACCAGTAAATAACATTCCTTTGTGGCTTCTTCATCAGCCCTGCATCCATGTTCCTGCCCAATTTCCTTTGATGATAGATTATGCTGTGAACATGTAAGCAAAATAAACCCTTTCCTTCCTGAGTTGCTTTTAGTCATGTTATTTGATCACAGTAATAGAAAACCTAATTAAGAAAGGGAATGGCATAATCATCAAACATACAAAGTTACTCCTAGAGAATAAAAAATATGTCTTAGAGAATACAAGACAGATATAGATAGATAGATAGATAGATAGATAGATAGATAGTTTAGATAGATAGATAGATAAATGGTTTTAAAGTTAAATCCATTATGTAAGATTACCTCATACTTCACTAGTTAGAAATCATATAGAGACATCTCAAATATGATAAATCATAGATAAATGATAGCCAGATCCCAATACTATCTATTTAAATTTTATATATATATATTCATGTGGATGAAAATGTAATTTCTCAAAAATCTATATATTGAAGTCCTGACCCTAATACCTCAGAATAGGACAATATGTAAAAATAATAATAATAAAGTTTTCAGTGAAGTAATTAAGATTAAATAAGGTTTATTATGGCAGTGCTAATTCAACATGACTAGTGTCCTTACAATAATGGATTAAGACTTAGATTAGTGCACAAGATGTGAAGACTCAGGAAGAAATCAGCTGTGACAGCAGCCAGGTTGGGACTTTGATTTTGAACTTTATTTTCTAGAATTATGAGGTAATACATTGCTATTATTTGAACTACCAATCCATGGCACTTGTTATAGCCCCTTTCTCTCTCTTTCTCTCCTCCTCTCTCCTCCTCTCTCTCTCTCTCTCTCTCTCTCTCTCTCTCTGTGTGTGTGTGTGTGTGTGTGTGTGTGTGTGTGTGTGTGCTTTGTGCTTCTATGTGTTTATGAGCATTCCCATGTGTGCATGCATGTGTGTATGTGTGTATGTACATGTGTGTGATTATTTGTGTGCATGTATATACACATACATACTTTCAATATAAATGCAGGCTACTTCCTTATTTGAGTGTAAGATTAGATGTGTAAAACTTACAGGACATATCAATTGTCCTTATGACAAGATTTATTTCTTATAGCATACCTCATAGCTACTATAAGATTCTGGCTGATTTGTTTATTTACTTACTTATTTACTTTACATTTGGATAGCAGTTTCCCTTCTCTCCTGTCTTCTTAGTCCTTCCCTCCACATTCCTTCTATCCACTCCTCCTCATTTTCACTCCAGACAAGTGAAAAGGATATCAATCAGCTTTGGCATATCAAGTTGTAGCAAAACTAATGGAAGGCATCCTGTTTAAGGGAAAGAGTCCAAAAGGCAGCAACAGAGTCAGAGACAGCCTCTGCTCCTATTGTTAGAAATCCTACATGAAGACCAAGCTGCAAAATTGCTACATAGGTACAGAGAACCTAGGTCAGTCCCATGCACACTGCCTTGTTCAGTCTCTGTGGACTCTATGGGACCAGGTTAAGTGATTCTGTAGGTTTCCTTCTGGTATTCCTGACCCCTCTGGTTCCTACAATCCTTCCTTACCCTCTTCCACATAGTTTCTTGAGCTCTGTTAATGTTTGGATGTGGGCATCTGTATTCATCCATTTCTGGGTAAAACCTCTCTGATGACAGAGATTAATGATGCTAGGTTCCTGTCTGCAAGTGTAGAGAAATATCATTAACAGTGTCAGGGGTGGGCTCCCTCTCATAGCATGAGTCTCAAGCTGAACCAGTCGTTGCTTGGCGATATCCTCAATTTCTGTTCCATCATTATTTCTGCATATCTTATAAGCAGGACAAATTTTAGGACAAAAAAGTTTTTGTGTCTAGATTGATATTTTGATCCTTTAATGGGAAGTCTTGCCTAGTTACAGGAAATGACCAGTTCAGGATTTATATCCTCTATTGTTAAGAGTGTTAGTTAGGGTCACCCTCTGATTCTGGGAAGTTTCCATTGCCCTAGGTTTCTAGCTTGAGCTCATCCCAGATATATACCTGTCAATCCAGTTGTCTTTTCCAGTACTCTTCCTCTATCCTCACCACACTTGTTTCTATCCTTACACTCACTCCACCACTGCTCGGTCCCCTCCCACTTCCACCCATAATCTCCATTCTGCTTCCTCTTCTCAGTGAGATTCATGCATTCCCCTTTGAGTTGTACTTGTTACTTAGTATATTTGGGTCTGTGGATTATAACAGGGTTATTCTTTACTACAAGGCTAATATTTACATATAAATGAGTATACACTATGTTTGTCTTTCTGGGTTTGAATTACCTCACTCTGGATGATCTTTTCTAGTTCCATCCATTTGCCTGAAAATTTCATGATGTCATCCTTAGCCATCAGGAAAACACAAACCAAAATCACTCTGAGATTTCATCTTGTACCCATTAAATAGCTAAGATTTAAACTCAAGTGACAGCTCATGCTGACAAGGATGTGGACCAAAGAGAACACTCCTCCATTAATGATGGAAGTGTAAACTTGTACAACCACTTTAGAAATCAATTTGGTGGTTTCTCAGAAAATTGGAAATAGATCTTCTTCAAAGCCCAGGTATACCACTCTTGGGAATATACTCAAAGAATGCTTTAACATATTTCAGAAATTGGAAACAACCTGGATGTTCCTCAGACAAATAATGTATACACAATGGAGTATTACTCAGCTATTAAAATATTGGCTATATATTTCTAAGAACACTATACAGAGTATTTTCATTAAAATTGCAATATAATAAGATACTCTGAAATTTGATTTCATAATCAACCTTGTCTTTGCATGAATTCTACAAGTCCAGAATTTGGCTAAGAAGCAAACAGAACTTGTTCTTGAGTTAACTTGTCAGAGACCTTTGATAGGAGAAATAAAATAGAGGGAAATCACTGCAGAAAATGGGAGCTAGAATAGTTAATACTCAAAGATCTATTCCTTAACTAGCTTCTTCACATACATACCAGCATTGGCAAAGATGATGGAAAGGCTGGTGACAGTGAGAGAGTTGGCTGGCTGTCTCTCCCTGTGTGTGACCCAGTCCATCAGCATGTTGGTTGATTTCCACCAAAGAACAATCTAAGAGGAAATATTCCAACCCAATGTGATACAAGGTGCAAAGTTTCTTTTCCAACCCCACTGACTTCTAAGATTCAAGACAAGTGAACATCATTTCTGTATATTGACAGAGTGGTGTCATAAAATTATACAGAATATTTCAAAACCTTCTATCACAAATTACTTAAACTGCTTCCACATGAAAAATAAACCTCACTTCTACCTGCTCTGACTCCTTCTCTCCCTTCCTCTTTATTTAGTGATAAAAAGGAGCATTCTAAAATATCATTAACCTCACTCAAGTCAGATTATTGTAGCATAAATTGAGATGTAAGTTGCACCCATCAGGCATGTTTATTCATAGTAAAAAGGTATCCAGCTTCCTGTTACACAACCACCTATATGCATTGTGGGTAGCAGAACAAATCTTTTTCCATAAGAATGACCCCATGCTTCCGTAACCTCTTGCCTTTGTGTCCACTGCAATACTTGAGTCCATGAGTCTCTGTTATTCTTCTGTCTCTTCAACAACTCCAGGATGCTGCTGATGCTGCCAATATAATGCTCTTAAAAACGTCACCCACTTCCTGTGTATCAATTTATAATCCCTTCTGTTATACAAAGTACAAATCCACAAATCAATTCATAAGCCATTCTCCCCCTTGAGATCTGTGACATGTGACATCATTCTTGAGATTCCTAGAAGCAGAACAGAGAGGGCCTGTGAGGTATACCATCAAAATGACTTTCTGCCTAAGAATTATGAAGCACTACCTTCAGTGTTTCTAAGATTCCAGCAGAATGTTTTATAGTCCCACTCTGAATTCTGTTCCTTACACCCACATTTTCCTGGCAGTGCCCTGGACTTATTTTATCAGCTCTGGGAGGGACTGCTGGTGATAAACAGTTGTACTTTCAAACAGAGTTTGGGGTCTTTTATAGTCGCCTTAAACACTGCTTGAAAACTAATTCCTATTTCTATTTATAGTTTATTTGTCTCTCTGCAGTCATAATGTGAAGGTCAAGCAACCAGTGAGTGCTTTACCATTGCTCCTTCTTAGCCTGATCATCATTAATTAAATATATTTTCTAAACTCTCAGATCCTACTTTTCCATGTTACTTAGCTTTCTCATCACTGCTTCAGCACAAAAACTCAGGAAATGTCAAATATTAGACCTAAAAATCTGAAACTTTTAAAGATAAATGTAAGAGAATTCTTGAAGATACCAGTCTAGGAAAAAGTTGCTGAGTAGGGCTCTCATCTTTCAGAAACAAATATCAACAACAGACCCTGTAAAATTAAACTGCTTCTGTGCAACAAATAAAACAGTTAATCTAGGAATGAGACAACATAGAGGCTAAGAGAAAATCTTTTACAGCTATACACCAGAGGATTAATATCTAAAATATAATAAGAACTCAAAAAGTTGAACAAATAAAAAGACAATCCAATCAACCAAATGGGCTAAGGACATGATCAGAGAGTCTGTAAAAGATGGTAAAGAGAGAGAGAGAAAGAGAGAGAGAGAAGAGAGAGAGAGAGAGAGAGAGAGAGAGAGAGAGAGAGAGAGAGAGAAAGGCAAGGGGGAATCATGAAGAAACTGTTTAACCTTTCCTTACTAGCCACCAGAAAAATTCATTGAGATTCAATGCATGAAATTTTCAAATTTTATTGACATTTCAATTAAAATGTCACTCATTAAGAAAACACACAACCACAAATAACAGCATGCACACACATAAAAGGTAACTCATCTTATACCCTGTAATGTGTAAACAAATGCAACAGCTATAGAAATCATTATGATGGGGTCTCATGAAAACTAGAGATAGACTTACCTCATTATGCTGTTACAGCACTCATGGTTGGTAATCTGATGTCTGTTGTAGCACTTTTTATGAAAACAGAATTTGGAGTCGACTAAGATATCCAGCAGCAGAAGAACTGATGGATAAGAATAAGAAAAATGTGGGACAAACACACACAATGGAATTTACTTCAGCCATAAAAATCGACATAGTTATAGTGTTTGCATGAAATGGGATGAAACTAGAAAAAAACATATTCAGTATATTAAGCCAACATCAAAAATAAATATCAAGTTTTCTCTCATTTCCAGTTGCTGCATTTCTTTTTTTTTAACTTGTTTATTTTACTATATCTTTCTTTTTTAGTGGATATTTTATTTATTTACAATACAGATGTCATCCCCTTTCCCCATTTCCCCTCCCTAGAACCCCCTATCCCATCCCCCTTCTCTTTTATGCTTTTATACCATTTTGATTACATGCATGTATTAAGGAAAGTTCTAGGTTGAGGGTATAGCAATACAATAGATTCAAATAGTCAAGGAACAAGCAAGACAATAAACACAAATGGTCAAAGAAAAAGAAAGGCATTAAACCCAATTAATGAACACTCCCATGATCACTGTTTCTAAGGGCTTATCAGCATGACCAAAGTATCCGAACCTACATTCCTGTCCTAATCCAAGGTCATTTTCATGGCTGAAGTCTACTTCCTTGTTCTTGCCTAAAATTTAGATTCCTATCTGAAATTACTTCTTTGTTCTAGCCTAATATTTAGATTCCTGCCTGAGATTACCTCTTTGTTCTAGCCTAAGATTTAGATTCCTGCCTAAAATTACTTCTTTGTTCTAGGCTTATGTCAGATTCCCACCTGTAGTCTATTTCCTTGTTCTTGGCCAATGTCATATTCCTGTCAAGCAGCTCATTTTCTGGTCCTTGGCTCATGTCAAATTCTTGCCAAGCAGCCCCAAAGTTTTCTGCTCTCTCTCTTTTATTTCATTAACAAAACTGAGCCTGTCTTGTCGTTCTGACAAGAATGCCTTCCTTACTCATCATGGAATATGCATTATCAAAAGCAATGCACTTCTCTCTTACCCATGGCCTGAGGTTAGTATTTCTATTTTGGTCAAGATTCAAAAATGCCATATATAGCTTGATCATGCTAACCCTTTTTGTCCTGGGAATAAATTTATTCCTGCCCATAAAGCTTTTCTTCAACAACATCAATATGTTGGCAGCCAAGTACATGGCTTGAATCTGAAAAAGGATCCCTGGAAAAAGTTATTAAATTAACAGGCTGGCAAGCCAAGGACAAGTAACATTCTAGTTGTTGCATTTCACACACACACACACACACACACACACTCACACACATGCACTCACATATACACACACATTCAGAAAGAGATACAAGGGGAGGAGAAAGAGAAGGGAGGGGGAGGTAGAAGGCAAGGTAGAGGGAGAAGATGGGGGAGTGGGAAGAGAGAGAGACAGAGACAGAGACAGAGACAGAGAGAGAAGGAGAGAGAGAGAGAAACGGGGGAGCAGCCTGTCCTTTGCTTTGATTTTAGACTCTGGATTTCCCTAAGGAAAAAAATCAGGGTGCTAAAAGTAATGAAAACAGAAATAAAAAGGGAGGAGAGGAGGAAATAGGGTAGAAGAAATTTACTCAGAATACAATATGTACCTGTAAGAAAGCTTTAAAAGTGAAATATAAAAGCAAAAGGAGGAAGGTAGGACAGAGAAAGAAGAAAAAGAAAGAAGAAAGAAAGAAAGAAAGAAAGAAAGAAACAAAGAAAGAAAGAACAAAGAAAGAAAGAAACAAAGAACAAAAGAAACAAAGAAAGAAACAAGAAAGAAACAAAGAAAGAAAATGCATTTTATCTCATGATTTCACATATTTCAATTCATAGTCCTTTGGCCCTATATGGGTAAGCAGAAACAGAGCATGTGGAGCCAAGGAGGTTTGCATGGTAGCTCATTGGGCATGGAGAAAATAAAAGACAGGAAGGGCCAAGGCAAGATTTAGCTCCCAAGAGTATAGCTCAAATAGTGCCTCCTCCAAAGAGGCCCAGGCTCCTACCTTTTCTACTTCCCTATAATATCAGTACAATATCAGTCTGTCAAAGGATTAATTTGTTCAGTAGGTCAGAGTCCTTACCATCCAATTACTGCAGGAAATACCCACACAGACACACCCAAAGGTATACTTTACTAATCTAGATATTTCTCAATACAATTATTTTGAAATAAAGAAATAGCTATTATTCTACTGATAAAATATAATAATATATATATATATTTCTACATAAAGACTTCTTCCCAATTCTAAAATTTTTTCTTCATTTCTCTTTAAACCAACAGTGACAGCTTATTTGACCTCTATCAGGGTTCCATCAAGAACTTTCCAAGACCTCTCAGTTTTGAAACAACAAAGTCTGTCAAAGGCCATCTTATAACTTAGTGAGCATGAAGTTGGAGACATGACCCAGCAGATACTGCAGAAAATTAGAGTTTGGTTCCCGGTACCCATGTCTGGAAACTCATAACTGCCTGTATCCCCAGCCTTAGGAAGCCCCAATGCCTCTTGCCTCCATGGGCCCCTATACTCATATATGCATATCTATATGCAGATATATAAACATACACACCAAAATTTTAAAATAATAAAATTAATCTTATAAAATAACTTAGTGAAGTAAAGTGATAGTTATTTTGTTATGTTCACAAACAAGGTGGTTGATGATGCAAGCAAGGGTCGTGGGAAAGTTGTGTCTTCTCTAAGATGTTTAGGGACTCAACTGGAAAGGCTTGAACAGTCAGGTATGGCTCACATTTTTGGAAGCTCCAGTAAGTGATGTTGAAGGACCCATGTCCAAAGTGTCTCTGGATCATATCAGGCTCCTGAACTAAAATGATCTGGAGGTTATGTCAGTCTGCTCTATCAAATAAGACTCCTGTGTAGCTTCATTTTGAAGCATGAGTTTCTCATGGAATGGCCATCAAGATACAACAAACAAACAAACAAATAAATAAATAAATAAATAAAATTAAATAAATAAATAAAACTGAGAAGTCCTGAGAGAGCACTCCAAATGTACCAAGCTAAACTCTGAAGTCTTTTGCACTGGCCAGACAAGGTTTTGTTTACTATCATATAACCATTTGACACTTACTAGTTCTAAAGAAACATCAAACTCAAACCAGCTTAGGTTCTGTGAATAGAGACAAGAACAGTAGGCTATCACAAAGACAGTACTCCCTGAGACTGGATTATCTAGACTTATTCCCCTGATTATTCTGGCATAATCACATATAAAGAAGAGGTAAGAGGAGTCATACACAGCAATTTAGCACTCTTATTCATTAATTTCAATTTTCTTTGCTTCATAAATCTATATAAGTGGTGAGATTTTACTGTTAATACCACAAAGGTTATTCTAGGGTAGGGATCTTTCTTGAAAAATATGCTGTAAGTCATGGGGCATTCTGGGATCCCCTTGATGCAGAAGAGCGATAAGAAATAGGAAACACCTAGAGTGCTGCCTTTCACACCTCAAGAAGCTGATGATTTCCACATCTGCCGCCTAACAGCTTTTCTCCCAGCTTGTTACACTCTCATGGCCTCAGACATCACACGGCACCACATCATGTTAACACATGCTAACACACTCACAAGTCAACTGCAACTTGAGAGAAGACATTATAAGCCAGGACCCAGTGGAGAGGTGGCACAGTTTTTGTATATCCTTACTCTCCAGTCATTATGTCTCTAGTATTTTTTTTTAATTTGACTTTTTTATACAACAACTATAAATAGGTTTTTAAAAAATCTTCTTTGTAGAATATTCTGAAAAAGTATCCAAGTAATCCGTAACCATCTCTCCTTAAGTAATGAGTCTAGTAACTGATTTGGAAATGAGCGAAAAGAAAGGAATAAAAAGAACCACACTGAAGTGGCTTGTCCATATAGTAAAATTCATAGAGAATGAGAATAGGAAATAAATTATTTCTATCTCTTTAAACCAAGGACAAGCAGTTAGAAGCTCAATAATGCTGCAAACTTGCAGCAACTGTACCTATGATTAGATCTCTACATGGATCACCAGTGACTACAGTACATACAATGATGCTAACCGGTGTCTTTAATTGTGATTAATGCCCTATTCTTTTACAAATATTATGTCCTATAGCCAAGGATTGCAAAAGTTTACCCCCAATGACTTTTCCTTTGCTTCTATAATACAGGATTGTGGGAGGTGACTTGACAGCCCTCTGTCAGCACTAGGGCCAGATAGATGACTTTCTGGTCAAAGAATGGAGATGGATATGATAGGTGTCACTCATAGATATGGTGTCAGGATATTTCTTCATTTCTTCTCAGCTGATCAGATCCCACAGAATAAAGTGGGTGGGGAAATACAAAAGGCCAGGATTCAGTATTCAATCTGTGTAAAATCAATGAACACACATTAGTAAGAGGCCTCAGCCTTCTACTGTCTGCCCTACTTTCAATACAGAATTCTTGCCCAGAAAATCCATTTTCAGACGTCTGCTGTAGTCCCAGATGCTTGGATTTGAGGCAATCAAGCAGGGACATAATTGTTTCTTAGAGAATTAACTCCAAACTATTCTTAGGAGCACTGTATCTCTGCTTCAGTATACTTTGTACTATGTGTGTGCTGTCTGTTTCTATTCCAGAACCACATCTAGCTGCAGTCTTCTTACCCTGAGAATGCTTACCATGCTGTAAGTCCTGGGATCCCCTTGATGCAGAAGAGCATCAAGAAATAGGAAACACCTAGAATGCTGCTTTTCACCGGAGAATGGCAGCACTGATTGTCATCCCTATCAGTGCTGTACTCACTCTCATGACAGGACCTGACTCCATATGGAGTAGGAGGTGGGGAACATTCACAGTGCATGCCTGCTCCCCCCAATTAAGGATTCATCATGCAGTAAAATATGCACCTTCTCTATATCCCAAATACTCTACAGTCTTAAAACACAGGTGTCCAGTAAAACTGAAAGTGTAGTTCCAGTGTATACCTCCACCAATTTCTCTGAGCAATAGTTTTATGCACAAATAAACATTGACAATATTTGTTTTCTATTTCAGGATACCAAAATTATGACAAGTATTTTGTGGCTTTCTTACACAATAATTATATTATAAAATATGTTGCCACTAATTTTTTTCTTTTCTCAATAGTTTTAGGCTTATGGAAAACAGTGAAACATATGCTTTCATAGGGAATGACTGGAACTGGGCTTCAAATCCACTTTACCTGCTTATGAGCTACCCTTGAGCATGTAAGTGCAATTTCACATGTAGTCTGAAATGGAAATGTAGATAATAATTTTACCTCTCCTAAAATGATGCAGAAACATAAAGAATGCATGTGAAGCACCAAGTAAATATAAATTGTTGGAAAATCGTGACTTTCTTTCCTTAACAAAGAAAACGTGCTTTGAGGTCATAAGGTCATGTTTTTCCTTCTAGAAAACATAACATTCAATTCTGTTCATTAATTTCCCAATTATTATATATTTGTTTGCTATAATGTCACACAGTGGTTAAGGATGGCTCCAGAATCATCAAGCTACCCTAAGATGACTCCCAGTTCCAAGGCCCACTGAAATATTATTTACTCTCAGAGTCGGACTCTTCATCCAAAAACTATTAAGTAAGTGTTAGTCAAATAAAACCACTTCTTTAAATGGAACATTGTAATTTTTCAAAAATTTGCAGCATACATTGACAGAAAATCAGAGATGTTGTAATTTAAGATAAATATATGCATATATGTATATATAATGTATGTACAATAATAATAAAGAAAAGTACATTAATTTGAGAAGGAATAAAGAAGGAATTAGTTTGAGATGGAAGTGGATGGGTAGAACGGAAATTCTCAAGAAAAGAAACCTTTTTAATTAAAAACATCACAGTTCCCAGTGGATTCATAGGAAGATGAGCAGCCAGACGTGGAGTCTGATAAAATAGATCCCCAAACCACTGTGTGTATTGCTGGCCTTGTAGATGAGGAGGCTCTTAAAGAGGTATGTTTGATTTCATGATTTCAAGACAAGCAAACACCAAGGAAACTGAGAGAAAAATATAGACAAATGAGTAGGTGGGAGGCAGAGAAGGGAAAGGTGAGGGAAGTGGAGTGTGGGAGCTACTATATTCAAAGGACAAAGACCCTATCATCTAGACAGAATGTAGGTTTAGAGGTCCACAGGAAGCTATTTTAATACAAGCCAAGTGACTTCCCACTAGTGCATTGACTTAAGGAAGTCCCCTAAGCTACAGTGGAAGAAAGCTGCACAGACAATATTTAAATGGGCATTTCATAAATCATCACCACAAGTACTCCAAGAGCTCTCAATTTGAAGCAGGCTGATATAAATCTTTGCAAAATGTTAGTATTGTCCCTGTCATTTATGAAGAGAGACACGGCTCCATGGATGAATCTGGCCTACTTACCTACTACCTACCTATAGGTAGGTAGACCAGATAGTAGTTTCATGGTAGCTGGATGGCATGGGATACATTGTGTTTTGAGGACTGAGGTTTGCCTCAGCTGCCAAAAGTGCTTGCTGCAAATGTTTAAGGACCTGAATTGAGATCCACGGCATCTCCTAAAATGTCAATGTAGCAGTGTATATCTGGAGTCCTACTGCTGGAGATACAGAGATAGTTGGATTCAGGGTCTCACTGCCCAACCAGCCAAGTTGAAACAGTGAGTTCCAGGTACAGTCAGAAACTCTGTCTCAAAATACTTAAAGCCAAACTCTAGCCTCCAAATACACATGCACAGGCAATCATATATTCACACTAAATAAATAAATATGAATAGACAAATTGTGCTCTGACTGGTATATCTTTTGCTGATGAGATCTGTGGCCTCAGCTTGATCAGACGTTTGGCTGTGTGCATTATCATGGCTGGTGGCTGAAGTACAACCATGCCTGAGTAGCTATTGCTTGGCTTTCTTTTTTTAATTGGATATTTTATTTATTTACATGTCAGATGTCATCCCCTCTCCTCATTTCCTCTCCCTAGAACCCCCTATCCCATACCTCCTCCTCCTTTTTGTTTTTATACCATTTGAATTACATGCAAGTATTCAGGTCAGTTCTAGGTTGTGGGGCTAGCAATACAACAGATGCAAATAGTCAAGGAACAAGAAAGATAATAAACACAAATAGTCAAAGAACAAGCAAGGCAATAAACAAAATTCCATGAACACGCCCATGATCACTGTTTCTAAGGGCTTATCAGGATGACCAAAATATCTGAGCCAACTTCCCTTTCCTAGCCCAAAGTCATTTTCATGTCTGAAGCCTACTTCCTTGTTCTAGCCTAAAATTTAGAATCCTGCCTTAAATTACTTCTTTGTTCTGGCCTAAGATTTAGATTCTTGCCTAAAATTACTTCTTTGTTCTAGCCTAATGTCAGATTCCTGCCTGAAACCTACTTCCTTGTCCTTGGACAATGTCATATTTCTGCCAAGCAGTTCATTTCCTTGTCCTTGGCCCATGTCAGATTCTTGCCAAGCAGCCCCAAAGGTTCTCTGCCTCTCCCCCTTTTTTATTTCATTAAGAAGACTGAGCCTATTTTAGTGATTTTGACAAGAATGCTTACCTTACCTGTCATAGAATATACATTATCAAAAGCAATGCATTTCTGTCTTAGGTTGGTAAGACTCTGTGTAGACTCTTACCCATCCTTGGCTTGCCAGCCTGTTAATTTAATAACTCTGACTGGGAATCCATTTTCAGGTTCAAGCCATGTACTTTGGCTGCCAACATGCTGATGATGTTAAAGATAAGCTTTAACACGATGGGCAGGAATAAAAGTATTCCCAGATCCAGCTATATATGGCATTCTTGAAGCTTGACCAAAATAGAAATAATCACCTCAGTCCATGGGTAATTTTATCAGCAGTATTTGCTGCATCAACGCTCAGCAGAGCAGCATTCTTGAAATTCATAAGCTCACTATGTAAGGTTAAAACATCCAGAGAGGTGTTAGAATTATGCCAAATACACTGCAAGTGTCTTTAAACCTTTTTCTAATTATAGTGACTACCACTGTAAATTTTAGAACTAACATGAATCCAGTGGTATTTGGCATTACACTCACAATGGCTTCTTACCCTTAAATTCTGAACCACCTTCTGATACTTTGAATAGGATAAACAACATCAATCTCTTCTTCCAAATGCCTTTCTAAATCCTTTCCTATATTTAACAGATTATGATTATTCTGTTTTGTCATTCTTGTTGCTTATTGTCTCTTGTGCCCTAATTTATAAAGTAAACATTATCACAACTATACATATATAAGAAAAACGTTACACAAAGCCTGTTACTATTTATGGTTTCGAACATCAGAGTTGATAGGGAGGGATTATTGTGCAATGAACTTGAAGGAATTGTTTTTTTTTTAAAATTGGAGAAATCAACAACTAATATCTCATTGGATTATTTTAAAAATTAAGTATGATAATTAACATAGAGCATTTTAAAGTATATGGTATACAATGCTCAACAAACATCTTTGATTACATTGCAAAACCTAAAGATATAGATATAGACATAATTTTCTTTAAAATCTTTATTCCTCTAAGAGCACTCTAGGTGAGCATCTGTTAGACTAAGTGGCCAATTTCTCATACAGAGGAAATGTTGAACAGATCTTTCACATAAAATACATACCAAGAAGGGCATCATGTTAATTTAACCTCCTCCTGTGACAAAATAGCATAAACAAAAGCAACTTTTGAAGAAAACATTATTTGTTTGTTTGTTTTTTAATGTTACAATTCTCAGGTCACAGTCTATCACTGAGGTAAGTGGGAGCAGGAACAGAAGCAAAGGCCCTAGAGAAACAATGCTTACTGGCCTGCTCTTCATAGTTTGTTTATTCTGCTTTCTTATAGAATCAGAAGCCAACCCCTCAGAGTGAGTGAGCTGGGTCTTCCTGTATCAATCAATCAGGAAAGTGTCCTCAAGGCTTGCCTACAAGCCATCTGGTGAAAGTATTTTTTCATTTGAGGCTAACTCTAACTTGTCTCAAATTGAAAAAAAAAAAAAAAAAAACTAGTCAGAACACTGATAGACGTAGAAAATCTGGGCTTCTTACTGTTTCTGCTACTTTCTGACATTTATCATCAGAAAGTCACTGTCTAGATATGTATGAACTTTCTGGTTTCCAAAATATAAAATGGGAGTCATAATAATACAGCCACATTTAACACACATAAATAGGAAGATCACAGGAGTTTATGGACAAAGAAATGCACATTAAACTATAAAGCAATATAAATATATAAATTATGGTTTTAAATTAGTTTGTATCCAAAAGGGGAAAAATAAAGCTCATACAGAAATGGAGTCTGTCTCTCTCTGTTGTGTGTGTGTGTGTGTGTGTGTGTGTGTGTGTGTGTGTGTCTGCTACAGTATGTGCATTTTCTTCAGAATGAGGTCTTGTTTTAGAAAGCTATCTTCACACCAAAAGGAAGAAGCTAATTAACTATCTGTAAAAGTGAAATGGGAGCTTTCCCATTACAAGAATTCTAGAATTTAAACTCACACAAGTAAATTTGTGTTAAGCTTTAGCAATACTGTGTTGTCTTATTTTATGTTTTCTGATTACATTACTCAATAAGATGAGTGTACAAATGCATATTGTTCAGAAAAATGTTACATCATTTAAGGCTTGTTGAGGTGAGCAGGATTTTTCTTTTCGTGAGGCTATGCAATGTGGCTTATTCTGCTACTCAAAGCACAAGAATTTTTTTTTAAAATATGTGAGATGGAGGCATATTAAAGGATTATTAAATATAATATTAAGTGCACATGCAGCTTTTTCCAAATTCTAATTATCAATTAACATAGAATTAAATGAAAAATAGATGTCAATATTAGAAGCTATCTAATATGCTTCCTTTACACATGCTGAGAGTATAAGCTCTATAAATTATCCAGTTTGAACAAATATCATGATTCACAAAAGTATTCTCATGGATTGCTCTATCCAGTGGATCATAAACTTTCAATCACTGACTTGTCTAAAACTCATCTAATTATGATCTCTCTTTCCAACATCAACAAAGAGAGGTTAAGGTGTTTATCCATCAGGGTTCACCATAGGAAATAAAAACCAAGGGTTTTAAGCAGAAATATTTTTAGAACTTCTTCCTAGATCCTTCCTGAGTTAATGAAGAAAATTTAATCGATATTTACTTTTTAAAATATGAATTGTAATATTAGGTATCAAAACATGTGTAATATACCAAACACAGAAGCTTTAAGATTTTATATATTAAATGCTTGCACAAGAAATTTTTAAAGCCTCAAAATTAATAACCTAAATAATAATTCTAACAAATTACTTAATCTTGTCAAAAATCAAGAACAGAAACAAAATCAGTGGGTGAAAATAAAACAAAAAGTTGATAATTATTTTTAAAATTCAAGAGAGCTATTCCTTCAGCAAAAAAACAACAAATATATATATATATTTTTATATATATACAAAATATATATATTATACATATATCTTAATTGTCTGAGAGGACAAAAGCAATCATAGGAATAAAATGAGTGATTTGGAGACACAATAAACCTGTAGTAAACATGCTTCAGTGTCTTGTTCTTGGCCATGAGAAATGTTTTCAGTTTTCTGCCAGTTTCAATAGTGTATTGTTGCCCCATGCAACTGAGTTGTTTTACTTTCTTAAGTATTGAGGATGGATACTCATCCCTTATTGAATGCACAGTTTACAATATGTTTACCCATATTCTCTTCCCTTTGCCAATTATTCAGATTACTGTAAGGTTTTCCATTTGTTAAAATCCCATCTGTTTCTTTGTTTTCGTTCAATGATCATACTGTTTATTTTTTGTTGTTATTGTGACAAAATAACTGACAAAACAAGTAATTTAGGAGGACACATTCCACTGTAGCATAGATGGTGGTTGGAATAGGACTTCAGCTGGGCTCATGAGTCCATAATCAGAAAGCAGTGCATGAATAGAAAGTATTCACTTATAAAGTATCGCTATCTATTCCCACTGACAACAGAGCTGTACTTCATAAAGATTCTACAACTTTCCCAAATAGTTGGGGACTATGTGTTAAAACACGCAAGCCTGTTAGAGGCGTTGCTCATCCAGAAAACAGCAAAATGCAGATAAACACAGAAAGAGACAGACAAGAGATAAGGTTTGCATAAAGGCTGGAGGGAGTTGCAGGAGAGGATTTGGGAAGGAGGGATGGGGAATAATTGATTGCTAACAGTAATGAAGTTCCTTGTAGGAATGAGAAAATATCTGAAACTGATAGAGAGGATAGTTCACGTCTGAGAAAAAACTAAAAACCAAACAAGTGCACTTTACATCAGTAAATTCCATGATATTCTAATTCACTTCAGTATAATTTTAAAAAAACTATGGCCATTGAAGTTTTAGAGGAATGCTTATGAATATTAGTAAAGTCAAAGAAAACAATGCAGATGTTAGAAAGTAGGCCTTAGACACTGCTCCATTCTACTACCTGAAGCCATCAGGGTTCTTTCCAGAGAGCTAACCTAGGGTAGAACCAGGATGGTTAACTTCACCATAGATGAGCTTCATGATAACCAATATAGAAGCACAGTTGGATTGGTGTTTGTAAGGATGGTACTTGAATATATTCTTCATGTTGATTTCAAATGAGGTGTTCTTTTCTCCTCCCATGCCGTCATCATTTTTCCATCTTTCTCTTTATTCTTGTTTGGAAAAACAGTAGATCAAGAAGACGAACAATGTGGTAAGATACTGATTTTGAAAGTCTTGGCTTTCATAACTAGTTTCATAACTTGGATTTTCATAACTAGTTTCCATGGGTTTATTACACTATTAAAATAAGCTGAATGTGTAAGTATGCAGTAGGCATTAGGCAAAGAAGAGACAACAAATAGCAAAAGAAAAATGTATGTACTTGGTCCTGAACCCTCAGCAGAAACCTTCCTTTGACACAGTGTCAACAGTCAAGACTTGGAACAGTGATACTGAGTCATCTATCCTCAGCCAGACCTGAACACTCAAAATTTATTTCAGTTTCCAAGGAAGTTTTGCCAAGCAGTTCTTTCATCTTGGATGCCAACCTTTTGGTAGTCACATGTACTTCAAAGCAGCCCAGTTTCTGACAATTTAAATAACTTATATCCAAAATGCAAAGCAAAGGCTGAAAACTTTGAGGCATCTTAAATCATTCTTAAGGTCACATAAGCATAATAAAATAATTTAAGAAATAATTATCGGACACCATGGACTGAAGGAAATCCAACTAAAAAATCATGGTGCCCATACCATTTCTTGATTCTCCATCATTGACATAAGAGTTTAGCAGGTTAAATCAAGGAGATTTAAGTTAGACTTCAATCATATTGTCTCCCTAAGCACAGGGCATGGGTCCAGAACAGAGCCTAACATGAAACAAGGAAGTAGTTTACATTTTTTTTCAAGATGTAATTCCTTTCACTTAGAGAAAATGTCCCTACTTTACCAAGCTCATCAGCATCTATGAATGTGTTACAAAGTGAGAAGGAGCCTGTCACTAAGTAAATAATCCCACTCAATTTACTTCAGATGATTCTACCTACCATGTTATCTTCTCCAAGGGAGGCAAATGGCAGCCCTGCAGGAGCCCCCGCAGCAGCAGCTGTACAGCAGGGAGATTATTTCAGTGGAGAAGTAAGCCTGCTAACGGGGTCAGTAAGCAATTTAGAGTCTCCTTTTATCACAGTTTCTTGTACAAGATAAGTTTAAACTGTCTTTCAAATTAGCAAATAGCACATAACATTTAGGTAAGGGCATTATAAGAAAGGCAAAAGGGAGCTCCTTTCCAATGCCGAGACATGTACTCTGAGCAGGAAATACAACTAGAACTTAAGCACACTCTCTCCAACAGTAAAAAGGGCAACTTACTATGTTTCACTGGATAAAATTCAAATCACAGTCTGACACATAAACCTGGTGCCAGTGGCTATAAACTGTGGCCATAAACAATAATGAATAGATACAACAATTTAAGTCAAAAACAACCATCTGAATATATTGGTAAAGGCTTTTATAATTTACAGGTGTTGTCATGGTATCTTTTCAAAAACTGAGCAACTGTATGAATTTCTAATATCTAGAAAAATAACTTTTACTACTTCAAGCCACATGGGTTATCTAGCTTTCAACTCTAAATAGACTAAAAGATAGTTTGTTTATTCTGGAGCCAGATATGAATGTCCATGGCCTGGCAACCCAGAGTTGGGTTAACCTTATTCTAACACTGTAATAATTTAAGGAAGGTTTTATAGTAACAGAAAAAAAGGCATATATTAAGGCATTTTTCTAATATATAACTAAGAATATCACATGAGTTGGTCACAGCAAAAAGGAGAAAATTCTGCTATAGTTCGAAGGTCTTATCTGATGCCATTCTTTGCCTTAGAGTTAATGAAAGCTATGGACATGCTTGTAGATTCTGAAAGGTCACATGGATGCACCAAGGTGAGCAATAGATGGCTCTTTGGGACCTAAAATGGCTCAAGATAATTTGGATCTGGACCTGTAACCTTCCAATTCTCCACAGTCTCTGAAGATTCTTCAGTCATCAGCCTCTTAGAACACTTCACACATGTGTGGCTTCCCTCCTATGCCCTGGGAACTTCAGTTCCTACTCATCCTTCTGCCACCTGTCTGTTCACATGTGGACATCCATCCTGTACCTCTTCACTGCATTCTATGTTGTATATCTGCATCTTTACACCCTTCTTATGGCGGTATGTATAATATTGAAATAGAGTCTACCCAAAATGAGTTTTACTTCATCTTAAGTTGTTTACAAGCTCAAGGAACTGTTTCCAAATAAAGTATCATTGACCTTATGGGGTTAGAAGTCAAAAATACCTTTAAGGCAGACACAGTTCAGCTCACAATACTTATCACTGGAAAAGTTAGTGGAAAGAAAAGTATTGTTACTAAAAAGTAAAATTCTTTCTTTGCCCTGGCATTTTAAAATAGGCAACTAGATAAGAATTCGGGGATTAGAAACATCAGGCTAACTGATAAGAGATCTGTTGTAAAAGCTTGATGCTCTCACTATCTGCACTCAGGTATTGGGAGGTTATGCTTTTCCATCACATGTAATGTGGCTACACTTCTGGACAATATACAAATTTGGGGATACCAAACCCTTCCCTTTAGTTATCGATTTAAAATGTCTCCTTTTTTCTTTGAAACCTCCAATAGGATTTGAAAATGCTGAATTTTCTCTCTCTTTTGAGGTCAGCATATAGCAGAACGCTCCAACTTCCACTTTAGAGTTAATGGCCCTAACTCAAGCTCTCCTAGGATGGCACAAAGTGGTCTTGTGCAAGAAACTTCCTGATGAGGAAGCAGAAAAGGTCCTCTTGCACAGATCCATTTTACAGAGGCACCAAATTTCCAATGGCCATATCTGTGTATAGCACCTGGGAATCAGCAGCACCAGCCAAGATACTTTGTCAACACTCAGCACTCAGAGGCCAAGTCCAGCAAGTCACCCAGATCTGTAAGACAATATAAGCATTTTTATTGCTGCAAAACTTCCAAATTCAATTCTCCATCCATTCAGTAGATTGTGAGTTCTATTCTGCTCACTGATACATGCCTTCTTTCTCCCTACCACACTTGGGTCAGTGAAGAAGAACACTTACTATGAATGCAAAAGAACATGAATTCAAATCCCCAGTAAAAGCTAAGAATGGTCATGAATCCTGTAACCCCAACTTTGGAAACAGGCAAACAGATTCTAGGAGTTCATTAACTTGCCAACCTTCCCAATATATTGCAGTGAGTTCCAGGCTTAGTAGAAGACCCTGTCTCAAGAAATAGAAATAAGGTTGGAGAGGTGGCTCACTGATTAAGAGCACTGACTGCTCTTCCAGAGGTCCTGAGTTCGATTTCCATCAACTACATGGTGGCTCACAACCATCTGTAATGGGATCTGATGCCCTCTTCTGGTGTGGCTGAAGGCAGCTACAGTGTACTCGCATACATAAAATAAAGAAATAATTCTTTTGAAAGAAAGAAAGATAGGGGGGAGGGAGGGAGGGAGAGAGAGGAAGGAAGGAAGGAAGGAAGGAAGGAAGGAAGGAAGGAAGAGGAAGGAAGGAAGGAAGGAAGGAAGGAAGGAAGGAAGGAAAATAGAGAACAGTGAAGGAGGATATATGATCTGGCCCTCTGACCTCCTCATATGTATTCCTGGGCACACACACAGATCACAAACACACACACACACACACCACGTAGAATAACTTAGTTGCTGTTTTGAAACAAAGTGCCCTGACTTATAAAATAAGTGAATAAATAAATGTATCAATAGTTACAGCACTTTCACATAAATCCCCAAAATATTATGCCACAAAGAAGTGTAAGAACAACTATTTCAAAGGGTGAGAAGAAAGTTTCCTGTTTTCTATTATAATTTCATTAAAAATTAATGGCATCACTTGTTCCTGGTGATATGACCTTGAATAAGTGCTTGCATTTTTAAAAGTCTCTATGCTTCTGATCTTCATGTATAAATGAGAACAACAATGGCACCAATCTCATGGAATGCTTGGGAAAACCCTGGTTATATACAATGAGCACTCAGTACGGGTAGTTCTTGACGTTGCTAAGGGAGTTTGAAGCAGGAAATGAATCTGTCTACTTAGAAACCATGTGCTCCTTTGGATAGCTGGCAGTAAATAGCTGGATCCTGAAAAGAATTCCAAAACCCTGAAACTGGAGCACATGGGGTTTCAAGCTCTATTGTAAACATCAGATGGTAAGAGGGATAACCCACACACACACACCAGGTTTAAAATAGAAAGAGAAATTGCAGTTTGTCTCTGAAGCTTAACAGAGTAACAAAACACACACACACACACACACACACACACACACACACACTCAGATATCAGCCTTCTCATGCTAATTCCTTGAAACTTCTCATATCTATTTGTCTCTAAGGCAGGTAAGCTAACTATATGAATGAAACTGAAAGAGTATTGCCCTCATGGAGCTTATACTACAGACCATAATGTACAAGTGAATTAATAGGAATAAGAAGTCAGCCAATTCTATAATGTAGCCATGATGCACTAAGTTTGGGGAAATAAAAGCAAGACAAAGCAACCCCAGAAAATCATGGGAGAGGCCACAGTAGGTTCTAATACACAAGGCAGAGTTATAGAAGACATGGAGGTGGTGGTAGAGACATTAGTAGAAATAGACACACAAGCAGAGGAACAACCATTGCAAAGGTCCTGAGGAAAGATAAGGAAGAACACAAGGGAAATTGGATCAGCTACAGGAAAAGGAGAACTTTCACTAAAGTAACAGGATAGTTAGGAATTACTTTGCACAGAGCTTCTTACCTAACCAGGGCTAGCTCCACCAATTTGCTGGTGCTAGTATCTTCCTTCTATCTGTGGTTCTAAAGTTTAAAAGTATGTCTCATCAACAAGATTGCATGTCTCCAACTGCCCAAACATCCTGGTGCCCATACGAGACAATAATTCAACTTATTTTTAGGCTCTTGCCTCTTCTAATATAACCTACTAACTAGACTAGGCCAGCCTATAATATAGCATACAACATACATTAAAAGAAAAGAAGAGATCCAGCACTCACTACAATAGAAGCTATCTACAAACAACTCCTAACCAAACAGAGGTAGCAAAATAACTTGCTAAAACTGAAAATTTCCACAACTGAAGAATCAACTTATACAAAGTCTTCCAGAAAGAAAGACACACACCTATTCTTCTTTGGATGAGTATTCTGAATTACCCCAATAAAATTCTAAGTTTAGAACATACTGATTAGGACTGAAACCTTCATTCCAAATGAAGAACCAAAAATCCCAAAGGAACTAAATCATTTTCAAAATGAAATCTCTCTTCTCCCCCAAATGAGAAGGGATTTTTTCTTCCTTTTTCTTTCTTCTTTTAACTCTTCTCATTTCCCCTTCGATGTATAGGAGTTATGTGCTTTTGATCAATCTCCAAGAGGACTGGTGACACTTCCTAATCATGTCTCCTAGGAGAAGTGACTTTGGAAACCTAAAACCATTCTGGGAACTGCTCTATCCTTTCCTCATGAAAAGCTCACCTTGAAACGGTGGCAGCCACTCAACTCCAGGAAGATGATTATTTCTTCTTAATTGGGACCATCTAGAGAGGCTTGGATCCACACAGGCTCTCTTTGCCGAGTTTAAATAAAAAGGCGTCCCTTTGTCCTTGTTATTTTCGAGATGATACATGTGATCTAACGGCTCTTGCACACCATGGGGCTCTCGTTGACATCAATGGGCATTATGCATGTGAAGGGGCAGCAGGAGTGGGCTCATTATCTCTAGCCCAAGCAGAGAGAAATGCAATAATAATCGTTCTCTGCTTTTCCCCAAGCTTTTAACTAGTGTTGGAAACGTAAGTAACCTTCATGTTTTGGGTTACAGTAAGCATCACCTTGTTCAATTGGCAGACGAGGTTCAATTCCTGCTGGATAAACCACAGGGATGGAGGAAAGGAAACACTGAATGACTGGAACTTTTTTTCTCATCTATAAAGCTGGACTGGCTCCCTTGTTTCTCAGAAGAGCTATGGCTCTCAGGTAACACTTCCTACTACAGCCAAACTCTTGAGGAACTGAAGACTTAGGTAGCCAGAGAAGTTCAAGCTCATATATCAGAAGCAGCAATCGAGATGTATGGCTTTATCCAAAGTATACTTGTAAGTCAAGTCATCATGTTTATGAGGGGTTTTTGTCTTCTTTCTCTGCTGTACAGTTGATGAAGCTTTATACCTAGATCTCAGGAGTCCAACAGTCACATCACTGCTTCAGGAACAGAACTCCAATGTAGATCTCTGAAAGAACTGAAAGGGCCTTAATTCTGAAAGACACACTGGCCATCAACTTAAGTTTTTACATTTCTCATATCCTTTATGATACCACACGAGAGTTATTAGAAAGAGGTATTAACTGTAGGCATACCGTCCTACACGAGATATCTAGAACTTCCATATCTGATACTGAATAGTCATTATATAGAAACCATTCTCCATTTCTCTCTTTTGCCAGTAACTATCATTCACTGTAGATACAAGTATTTAGATCCTTGATGGCAAATGAGTATTCCCTCAGTTATTTTTTATTATATCATTTTTTACACTTTTCCAGTCTCCCTCATGAACCCCACCTATCCATCACTGCCTCTAAAATGCTCAACCACGCCCAGCTCATCTTAGCATCACCCCCTCTGGACATAAGCTCAAGGACAACCCCTCACTGATGCGAGATAAGTAGCCCTACTATGTAGTGGAGCTGCGGCCATGTAGCTCTTTGGTGGTGTTAGTCTGAGGTCTGAGGTCGTTTATGTTGTGTCTTCCTAGGATGCAATCCTCTTCATTCTAGCCACCCCACTCTTCCATAAGACTGCCATCCATGAGCGTGAGTATCTGAATCTGTCTAGTTCTGAAATATGTAGGATGTATGCGCGACTTCAAGCCTACGTGGCTTCTGTTTGTGAGCATACCTTGGCATCACTGATAATGTCAGGGTTTGGTGCCTGCAGATGGAATGGATTTCATGGTGGGGCAGTCTCTGGATGATCTTTCCTTCAGCTTTTGCTCTATTTTTGTCCCTACATTTACTTTATACAGGGACAATTCTGGGTTAAAATATTTGTAGATTGGTGGATGGCCCCATCCCTTCACTGGGGTCCATGTCTATCTACTGGAGATGGTCTCTTCCAATTCTATCTCCTGTTGTTGGGTATTTCAACTAATGTTATCCCCACTGGGTTGCAGAAGCCTCTTGCATCCCTGGCATCTGGGACTTTCTGGTGGTTCCACCAGGATCCCACTCAACATTGCTATTTATCTCTATTTGTTCTCCTGGACCTCTGGACTTCTCTTCCTATACCTGGTCCTGTTCCCCTCTTTTTTTCCTCCCCTTCCTTCTCCCACTGAGATCCCTCCCTCCTTCTGCCTCCCCTGATTATTTTGTTCCCCCTTCTAAAAGGATTTGAAGCATCCACACTTTGACCTTCTTTCTTGTTAAGTTTCATATGGTCTTTGAGTTGTATCATGAATATTCAGAGCTTTTTGGGCTAATATCCATTTATCAGTGAGTACGTACCATCTAGGTCTTTTCGGTCTGGGTTACCTCACTCAGGATGATATTTTCTAGTTCCATCCATTTGCGTACAACATTCATAAAGTCGTTGTTTATTACGGGTGAGTAGTATTCCATTGTGTAAATGTACCACGTTTTGTGTTGATTCTTCCCTTGAGGGATATATGGGTTGTTTCCAGCTTCTAGTTATTGTAAATAAGTGTGCTATGAACATAGTGGAGCATGTGTCCTTATTATCTGTTGGAGCATCTTTTGGGTATATATGCCCTGGGGTGGCATAGCTAAGTCTCCAATTTTCTGAGGTACTCCCCGACTGATTTCCAAGTGGTTGAACCAGCTTGTAATTCTAACAGCAATGGAGGAGTGATCTTTCTCCACATTCTCAACAACATCTGCTGTCACTTGAGTTTTTGATCTTAGCCATTCTAACTGGTGTGCGGTGAAATCTCAGGATCAATTTGATTTACATTTCTCTGATGACTAAAGAAGTTCAACATTTCTTTAGGTGCTTCTTGGCCATTCAAGATTCCTCAGTTGTTTAGCTCTGTACCCCATTTTTAATAGGGTAATTTGATTCTCTGGAGTCTAACTTCTTGAGTTCTTTATATATTTTGGATATTAGTCCTCTATCAGATGTGGGATTGGTAAAGCTCTTTTCCCAATCTTTAGGTTGCCATTCTGTCCTATTGACATTGTCCTTTGCCTTATAGAAGCTTTTCAGTTTCATGAGTTCCCATTTGTCTATTATTGATCTTAGAGCATGAACCATTGGTGTTCTGTTCAGGAAATTTCCCCCTCTGCCAATGTGCTCAAGGCTCTTTCACACTTCCTCTTATATTAAATTCAGCATATCTGGTTTTACATGGAGGTCCTTGATACACTTGGACTTGAGCTTTCTACAAGGAGGTAAAAATGGATCAATCTGCGTTATTCTAAATGCGGATTGCCAGTTAGACCAACACCATTTGTTTAAAATGCTTTCTTTTTTCCACCATATGATTTGGCTTCTTTGTCAAAGATCAAGTGATCATAGGTGTGTGAGTTTATTTTGGGGTCTTCAGTTCTATTCCATTGACCTACCTGTCTGTCTCTGTACCAATACAATGCAGTTTTTTAGCACTATTGCTCTGTAGTACAGCTTGAGGTCAGCGATGGTGATTTCCCCAGAAGGTCTTTTATTGTTGAGAATTGTTTTTGCTATCCTTAGTTTTTTGATAATACACATGAATCTGAGAATTGCTCTTTCTATCTTTATGAAGAATTAAGTTGGAATTTTGATGGGATTTGCATTGAATCTGTATATTGCTTTTGGTAAGATGGCCAGTTTTACTATATTAACTCTACACATCCATGAGCACAGGAGATCTTTCCATCTCCTGAGGTTTTCTTCAATTTCTTTCTTTAGAGACTTGGAGTTCTTTTCATACAGATCTTTGACTTACTTGGTTAGAATCATACCAAGGAGTTTTATATTATTTGTGACTATTGTGAAGGGTGCCATTATTTCCCTAATTTATTTCTCAGACTGTTTATCTTTTGTGTAGAGAAAAACTACTGATTTGTTTGAGTTAAATTTATATCCAGCCACTTTGCTGAAGTTGTGTGTCAGGTTTAAGTGGTTTTTGATAGAATTTTTGTAATCACTTATGTATATTATCAAATCATCTGTAAATAGTGATATCTCTACTTCTTCCTTTCCTATTTGAATTCTTTTGACCTCATTTTGTTGTCTATTGCTCTAGCTAGAACTTTGAATACTATATTGAATAAATAGGAAGAGAGTGGGCATCCTTGTCCCTGATTTTAGTAATATTGCTTCAGGTTTCTTCCCATTTAATTGGACATTGGCTGTTGGATTGCTGTATATTACTTTTATTATGTTTAGGTATGTACCCTCAATTTCTGTTCTTTCCAAGACTTTTACATGAAAAGTGTTGTATTTTGCCAAAGGTCTTTTCAGCATCTAATGAGATGATCATGTGATTTTTTTTTCTTTCAGTTTGTTTCTATAGTGGATTACATTGGATTTCCATATACTGAACCACCTCTATATCCCTGGGATGAAGCCTACTTGATCATGGTGAAAGATCATTTTGATGTGTTCTTGGATTCAGATTGCAAGAATCCTATGGAGTATTTTTGCATCAATATTCATAAGCAAAACTCGCCTAAAGTTTTCTTTCTTTCTTGGGTCTTTTATGGGATTTAGTTATCAGTGTAACTCACTGTGGCTTTATAGCATGAATTAGGTAGTATTCCTTCTATTTCTATTTTGTGGAATAGTTTGAGAAGTATTGGTATTAGGTCTTCTTTGGAGGTCTGATAGAATTCTGCACTAAAACCATCTGACCCGGTGTTTTTGTGGTTTGGAAACTTTTAATGAATGCTTCTATTTTCTTAAAGGTTATGGAACTGTTTAGATCACTTATGTGGTCCTGATTTAACTTCAGTATCTGGTATCTGTGTAGAAAACTCATTCGTTTCATCTATATTTTTCAGTTTTGTTGAGTATAGACTATTGTAGTAGGATCTGATGATTTTTTTTAATTTTCTCAGTTTCTGTTGTTATGGCTCCCTTTTCATTTCTTATTTTGTTAATTTAGATATTGTCTCTATGTCCTTAGTTTGGCTAAGGATTTATCTATCTTGTTGATTTTCTCAAAGAACCAGCTCTTAGCTTTGTTGATTATTTTTATAGTTCTCTTTGTTTCTAATGGGTTGATTTCAGCTCTGAGTTTTATTATTTCCTGCTGTCTACTCCTCTTGGGTGTGTTTGCTTCTTTCTGTTCTAGAGCTTTCAGATATGTTGTTAAGTTGCTAGTATAGGATCTCTCCAATTTCCTTATGAAGGCACTCAGTGCTATGAATTTTCCTCTTAGTACTGCTTTTCAATTTACTATGTCCCATAAGTTTGGGTATACTATTCCTTCATTTTCATTAAATTCTAAAAAGACTGCAATTTCTTTATTTCTTCCCTGACCAAGTTATCATTGAATAGAGAGTTATTCAGTTTCCATGAATATGTGGGATTTCTGTTGTTTTTCTTGTTATTAAAGACTAACCTTAGTCTGTAGATATCTGATAGAATATATGAGATTATTTCAATCTTCTTGTATCCATTGAGGTTTGTTTTATGTTCAATTATATGGTCAGTTTTAGAGAAGATACCATGAGGTGATGAGAAGGACATATATTCTTATGTTTTAGGATGAAATGTTCTGTAGATATCTGTTAAATCCATTTGGTTCAAAATTTCTGTTAGTTTTACTGTGTTCTGTTTAGTTTCTGTTTCCATGATCTGTCCATTAGTGACAGTGGGTTGATGAAGTCTCCCACTATTACTATGTGAGGATCAATGTGGGTTTTCAGCTTTAGTAATATTTCTTTTAGAAATGTGGGTGACTTGCATTTGGGGCATAGATGTTCAGAATTGAGAGTTCATCTTGGTGGAGTTTTCCTTTGATGAGTGTGAAGTGTCCTTCACCATCTGTTTTGAAAACTTTTGGTTGAAAGTCCATTTTATTGGGTTTTAGAATGGCTACTCCAGATTAGGACCATTTGATTGGAAAATTTTTTTCCAGCCTTTTAGTCTGAGGTAACATCTGTCTTTGTCATTGATGTTTGTTTCCTGTATGCAGTAAATTGCTGGGTCCTGTTTATGTATCCAGTATGTGAGCCTATGTCTTTTTTAGGGGAATTGAGTCCATTGATGTTGAGAGGTATTAAAGACCAATGATTGTCCCTGTTATTTTTGTTGTTAGTGGTGGTATTATGTTTGTGTGCTTCTCTTCTTTTGAGTTTGTTGTGAGATGATTAATTTCTTGGTTTTTTGGGTATATTTTCGCTCTTTGTTTCCTTCTATTATCCTCTGTAAGGCTGGATTAGTGGAAAGATATTGTTTAAATTTGTTTTGTCATGAAATATCTTGGTTTCTCCATCTATGGTGATTGAGAGTTTTGCTGAGTATAGGAGCGTGAGCTGGCATTTTTGTTCTCTTAAGGTCTGTATGGTATCTGTTCAAGATCTTGCAGCTTTTAGAGTCTCTGTTGAAAAGTTTGGTGTAATTATGTTAGGTCTGCCTTTATATGTTACTTAGCCTTTTATCCTTACCACTTTTAATATTCTTTCTATGTTTTGTACATTTAGTGTTTTATTATATGATGGGAGGTGTTTCATCAAAGATGTTTCCTGGCCTTTTGCATTGGGAATCTTCTTCTCTTCTATTTTTATTATTCTTAGATTTGGTCTTTTCATTTTGTCCTAAATTTCCTGGATATTTTGGGTTAGGAGCTTTTTGCACTTTGTATTTTTTTTTTTGACTGTTTTGTCAATATCTTCTATGATATCTTCTATGCCTGAAATTCTCTCTTCTATCTCTTGTATTCTGTTGGTGATGCTTGCATCTCTAATTCCTGATCTCTTTCCTAGGTTTTTTATCTCCAGGGTTGCCTCCCTTTGTGATTTTTTTATTGTTTCTATTTCCATTTTTTAGTTCCTGGATGGTTTTGTTCAATTCCTTCACTGGTTTGATTGTGTTTTCCTGTATTTCTTTAAGGGATTTATGTGTTTCCTCTTTAAGGGCTTCTACCTGTTTACCTGTGTTCTCCTGTATTTCTTTAAGGGAGTTATTTATGTCCTTTTTAAGGTCCTCTGTCATTTTCATGAGATGGAATTTTAGATCAGAATCCTGCTTTTCAAATGTGTTAGGTTATCCCGGGCTTGCTGTTGTGGGAGAGGTGGTTTCTGATGATGCCAAGTGGCATTGGTTTCTGTTGCATATGTTCTTGCTCTTGCCTCTCACTATGTGGTTCTCTCATTTCTTAACTGGTCTTGCTGTCTCTGACTGTATCCTGGCCCTCCTATGAGCCTATGAGCCTGATTGTGGTGGAGCTCCTGGGAATCAAGCTGTCTTTGGGGGTCTGGGGGGCTGAGTGTCTGAATCCTGGGCTCTGCCCCAGGCTGAGTTGTGGGCTGGAAGGAAGATGTGTTTTTGGCAGGTCGGAGCAGATGGTGTCTGCCTCTACTGGACCCCATAGGGTTCTCAGTTAGCCCTGTTATTAGAGTGGAGGTTTCTCACCTATGAGCCTGGTTGTGTTGGAGCACCTGGGAGTCAAGCTGTCTCTGGTTATGAGAGGGGTCTGGAGCACAGGCTCTGCTCCAGGCCAATTTGTAGACCAGAAGGAAGATCACCATTCAATGTTTATTATAATCATTTCATCCACTACATCATATATTAGCAGAGTTTGATCTATTTAAAGATCAAATGATATTCTACTGTTTTTATATGTAACATATTCTTCTGCAATAGTCATACAATCTAAGACCTTGTCTCTTGTAAGTCATGTTAATATGAACATAAGTAAGATCTTGGTTTAATTTTCTTTGAATATGTACAAATCCTTTAGGGTTTCTATAACACATGGTATTGCCTTTTTAAAAGTTTTTCAAAGCCTGTCCATTCTGTTTTCCATGGCAGCTGTACCAATCTTTCCTGTTACCAAAAGTGAAAAAGGTTCCAACTTATTCACATTCCCTGGGATTTTCTACACATAGGTACTTAAAGTATTCTGTCAAGTGTATGAGGAAGCCTTACCGCATTTTGATCTGCATCTCCCTGGTATGTAGGGTGTTGAAGAGCTTTGCATATATGTTCTTGGCATCTGTATTTCCCTTCAGATAGAAATAGAAATGCCTATTCGAGACCTTTGCCAAGTTTGTAACTGGTTCATATAAGAACTTTATTTTAGAGGACAACTTATTATGAACAGCTATAAAGTGATGGTCCAGTTGCTCCACCATTCATGTAAACAATACTTTTTACAAATGATCATGTATCCAGCTGGTCACTTGACCAAATATAATAAACTCCAATGTCATTATTAGGAAAGTGGAGGCCACCAAGCTCTCCATTTTCCTATGATGTTTCCATGTCTTCCAGCCACTAAGAAAGATTTTTTTTTCTAATTTTGGTTTGGTTTGGTTTGGTTTAAGATTCTGGCTAGCTTTTGACCACATTTTTTTCAGATTTAGTAAAAGATCTTTGACCTCCTAGGGTCATAATGTAGGCTTGATTCCCCATCTTTCCTGCTATTCCTTTCTTGATTAGAAGACCAAGGCCTTTAAACTACATATCAAGCCCATGTACTCACAGCTAATATTTCTAACTTGCTGCTGGCAATATATGTTTTCACTCCCTAGAGCAAGTTTGAACCTCTGAGCATAGACAGAGAGCTAAAAGTCCTGGAGGCAATAAGGTAAGAGACTAGAACCCAAGAGGAACGTGTATATTCTGTCTATATTTTGGATTGTGCTTCAAATCCATTATTGTTACTGAACCACCTCTCTTTGCATAAAATAATCATACTGGCCCAAGCTGGCTTATTCTTCACAAGTAAGGACCCAGGATAGAAATTTATCCCTCTTTAATCCACTGTCAGTAACTTCTCACTCAGTGTAAGAATAAACAAATTCTTGCTTATAGCAGGAAATGCAATGAGGAGTCAAGAACAAATCATATAATTGAAACTATTATTTTCAAATATGCAAACAGTCTCTTAATAAAATATAATCTCTGGAGTCACAAAAATAATGGGCAAGTGGTTAGAATCAAGACATTCAGTCTTCAACATCCTCTTGCTTTCTTATTGCATTCTTTATTCTTGGAATAAATATGTGTAATGAAGCTGTGCTGTTATTCTAACCTAAATATCTCAGGAACTGGCTTCTCCTGAAGTGCTGTCCTGAAGAGCATAGCACTCATTTAACATCCACAGAACTGATCTTGGTATTGAAGGTGGAAGGAGGTTGGGTTCATGTCTCTACCCCAGGGCTTGTCTTGTAGGGATGCTCTGTGTTGTAACCAAATTACTGCATAGTGGAAAATCATGTCTTTTCTTATCTCTTACAAACTTTCTTGGCATTATTCTCTCCTCATATTTTAGTAGCCTTGAATTTACATGTTCCAATATCCTGGTTCTCTATAGCCAAATAACCAGACTCTTAGGACGTGATAATGATGTTGAAAACACTTAATTCCACAATTCTCCTCTCCACCAATCTTGCCTGTCATGGAGGTACAGTAGAAATTCAATACAATCGTCTTTTCTTTGCACCTTCTATTTACAAAGCTCAGGGTTAGTTGGAAGAAAACATAGTTGAAATATAACCTTATCTATTATTAACAATATTGATGGGCCAGTTCTCACATATAGATTGGACACTAAATGAGTATACTTAATAAGTATTTAAAAGTACTAAATTATAAACAAATATTCTTTAATTGATCTTATTAAAAGTGCATAACTCCTTGGGGGACAGCTCCATTTTATTCACTCACTTCATTTGTTACTTTATCCAAGAGTATATAGTAAACTGTGTTTGCAACAACCACTGTATCAGGCAATGAGAATACAAAAGGGAATAACCTCAAACCTGTAAGACCAATACCTTTGTAAATAAATAGAGTAAAATAGAAGAAAGAAGGGAAAGAGAGGGAAGGAAAAAGAAGAAAGAAAGAAAGAAAGAAAGAAAAGAAAGAAAGAAAGAAAGAAAGAAAGAAAGAAAGAAAGAAGAGAGAGAGAGATACAGAGAAACAGAAACACCAAAAGAAGGATAATAAAGTAGAAATGATTTTACAATAGAAATTTGTTTGGTAGGAGATTCTTTACATAAAGACATGGTACTAAAAACTAAGCAGAGATGATCCATTGAACATACTAAACTGAAAGACATGCACTGAACAGCTGAGAGAGAAATATGGGCAAGATGGAAAAAGGAAATGAAAAATAAAGGCAATAAATACAATACAACCTAATTCTGAGTGTGAGAGAAGAAATAAAAGAGAGGGAGAAAATCTTTAAGCATTCATGAGGATTTTGAACTTTATCTGCAGTCAGTGGGAAATGCTGAAAATTTCCAGTTTATAAAGAACTTGATTGGATATGGAGAAAACTGGGGAGTTGTGGCAAGGACAATGCCTCCCTGAAGTAGATTACTAGAAGAGACAGCCTTTAATAAACAAGAACTTGATAAGAAAGCAGAAAGGATGTGTAGTCCACAGAATCTGATAGCAAATTGAGCCTATCCATTGTCTTATATACTGAACTTGAATCTATGCCATTTCAGAGGAAACATGGTTAATATGAATATTATTATAGGCCTCAAACTCAGGGGTGTGTAATGCAATATTCACATAGTTCTAATATAACTACATTAGCCTTTAAAGGGTGGGGACTTTCCTGCATTCTTAAGTATGATCAGAGAGAAAAGAAGTGGGAAGGTTACACTTGAAGCCTGAGAGGGATTCAACTCTCTATTTGTAGCTTTGAAGACTAAAGGAGTTTCTAAACCATTGAGTGCCAATGA
Source organism: Mastomys natalensis (assembly GCA_021653895.1). Lineage (NCBI taxonomy): Eukaryota > Metazoa > Chordata > Mammalia > Rodentia > Muridae > Mastomys > Mastomys natalensis. Next base: position 192,844 of record JAJTUV010001567.1, on the reverse strand, counting down.
CCTCTAATAGTGGTGAGTAGCCTTTACCTTATAGGCAGAAACGATGTGGCAAGCACAATGCTATAGCCTCAAGAAACTAAATTCAGTATAAAGAAATATGATTAAAGGCATTGATCTCAAAATTTTTCAGAGAGGAATACAAGCATTTGACTCCTAGATATTATCTTTTTTTTTCCCACGCAGAGGTGTGGGACCTAGATATTATTTTAGTGAGTCCCAGTCACCTTCTAAAGACTGAAAGCCCACTGTTTGAGCCATTCCTTAGAAATGTATTAAGACATCAATTGAAAACTAATCCAGACCTAAAGGGGAAAGAAGATACAATATGATTCCCAGGCAAGAAACAGAAGCCAAAACAAACGAATCATCTAGGGAGAGTGAACATAAGGTCAAAGGGTAAATGAACCTCAAAACTAGAGATACAGGAAAGAATATAATCTTAAACCAGAAGCCTTTGTCAAAACCAATGTTCAGATCTCTGGTGCAATCATTAAAGGATACAGAAGAAGAGAAAACAGAGTAGGCCATCAACACCTGGAACCTAGCTACACTAAGTGGACAGGAATCATAGGAGCAACTAATTCATTTTTCCAGAGATGATTTGTTTCCAGTAAGTCCCCAAGGAGATAGTTACTGAGCAAGTACAGTTATGGAAAGAACCCTGCTCTCCCTTTGGACAGTAAACCCATACTTTGTGGAATATAAGCATCCCTTGCATGTCTAAGTTTCTAAAGTTCTAAGTACCTACAGTACTATTTGCAGGAGTAGAAAGGGCACTATTGTCTTTATTCTAGAAAAGACAGCAGTGACAAATGTGACTGAGTTCAAAAGTGCCAGTTATTCATTCCACTTCACAATACATGTGTACTTTTGGGTAACTTTTTACCTTAGAATTCACACAGTTGGTTTAAACCTTCATGCTCTACATGCCTATAAGAACATACACTATTCATTTTGTCAATCCAATACATAAGCACATAATATGTTGGGAATATTTTTATGAGTGCATCAATGAATAAAGGAACTTTGTAAAATTACAAATTCACCACAGTATCCAAAACACAATTTCTTGCATGACTTTCAAGACTCCCATCATTATACATACTATTCATAAAATGGGAACTTAGTCCTTTTAAAACTTATAACAACAACAACAACAAAAACTTTAGAATAGAGCTAGTATTCAAAGTGCTACCTGCTCTCATATATATAACACAGCTTTGTTCCAGAAAATAATTGTTTCCGAAAGTTTCTTATGCAGGCAACGGCGGTTTGGTTCCAATTATGATGTATGTCCTTGACTACATTCAAGTTCACAGAACAGCCTTCTGAAATAACAGAGTATTGTCTTGCCCCAAGCATCCCTGAGAATACTTGGATCTTATTTGAAAATCACTTTGAGAGGTTTTCAGACAGCTTTTTGTAATAGTTCTCTAAGTAGGTCTCTAATTGTCTTCTTTATCCAAATTATACCAAGTCTCCTTCTTTCTGCACATTATGTCCTAGATAAAGTCCTCAAAGTTCCCCAATAAACACCCTGACAAGAGCCTATGTTTATCAGTTTTGCCTTGTGGAGTTTCTAAGCTATGAGGGAAATCAGAAGCCAGTTCAGCCAAACATCTGGGTAGAAAGATAGGAAAACAAAGACTAGACGCTGAGAACATGAGATGAGAGATTGGGGAAATGGACTTGTTAGTGGTGGAGACAGAGACCAGCACTTATCTTCTGATGAATTATCGTTCCCTAATAGCATACAAGTTGCCAAAGTTTCCTGTAGGAGCCAGGCACATTACACAAGGCTTATTTTCCTGACTACCTTTGCTGGGTGCTCCCAAGTAATCTCACAAAATTAGGCTATATGGTGGCTAAACTGGATTGACTGTGAACCAATGCAACTTTTCTTTTCTTCATTTATTTTTGTCAGATGTAGTTTGTGACAGCATTGTGAAACTAGCACCAAAATTGTTCCCAAGGAGAGGGGCATATTGCCATGATAAACTTGACCACATGATTTTTAAATATATTTGTGAGAGGACTGGAGACTTGAAATTCAGAGTTCCAGAAAGCCACTGAGAAAGCCAACGTGTGGTAGAATAAGAATCACTGCAAAGAGAGCCTAAGAGGCCATTATGTAGAGCTCTAAAGATAAAGCCTAGATTACAACAGAGGCCAGAATGCCTGGGATTTGAAATCAATTCTTTGCCTTCCCACACATCCTCAGAAGCATGCCAAAGCAACCTGTCCAGCATTTCTTTTCTTTATTCATTAATTTGCTATTTTATTTATTTGCCATTTATTCACTTAATGTGTCATTTGTGTTTGCCAATTTGCTGCTAAGCACTAAAAGCTATAAGAGAGATCACATTTTCATAGCCCTTACATTTCATATTTTATGATTTTAGGCTTGCATTTGTTTTGCTTTGTGTGAAATGCTTGAGTTTAGTTCAGGGCCACATAAATACATGGCAACTACTTTCTCATTGGATTATACCCAGGTCTTTTGTGATATCTTTTAATGATTAATATTTATTTTCCCCAAAACATTGGAGGCCTTGTTCTGTATAGAAACTAGAAGCTAGGAAAGAACTAGAAAAGTATAAACATAAACTTTATTAAGAATGATGAGACATTTTAATGAACAAAACATTATTTTTATGTATCCATGAACGGACAGGTAAACATGAAGAGTGGGAGGAACATGTATCATCTGTGTGATTTTTTATTTTTTTGTTTTCTTTTGGGGTGAATGTTACAAAGGCAGAAAGATAAGGAGATGCATGGGATTGGGGTGCATGATCTGAAATTTACAAGGAACCAATATGATTTTTTTTTCTTAGAAGCTAAGTATAATGATGCAAACCTACAGTCACCACCTAGAAGGCTGAGGCAGGATGGTCTTGAGTTCCTAACAGCAGGGGAAACTTGGCAAGACCATCTCAAGAAACAATTGGTGACTGGTACAATCCTGGCTGTGAGAAAAGGGGTTCAGATTAACAAACATCACTGTCTTCTGTGTGTCAAGAAAAAGGCTTGGTTTCTTCCAACCAATAGTTAACTATTTAAATATAAGAAAGGGAAAAGTGATAAGGGAAATGGAGAGAGTTTAAGACAGAAAGGGAGCAGAAGAAAAAGAAGAAGGAAGAAGAGTATAAGAAAGAAGAGAGAAACTAGAAATTGACATGTAATTGTTTCAGACATTCCTAGCCAGAGACCATTTACATGATTTTTCCCTTTGCTATGTTTAACTAATTCACTAGTTCTTTTCAAAACATAAAATATAAAAAGCTCCCTATGGTATCTACAAAAATGTTCCCTTGGCTCCTCCTTCTAGTGTCCTGCTATCCAGAAGTATCCTCAGGCTACCTAGAAATTTGCCACATTATCCACAGCTGGCTTGGCTCTCCTGGGGGAGAATGAGCCCACTGAATGAGCCCAGAGATGCGCTGAAACTCGGCCATTGCTACCTAACATGTACTCCTCTCTTGGTCATCTCTGTTCTTGAAATCCAGTCACTCTGACCAAGATTCTCAGAGCAGAACTTGAGGACCCTTCTCTCTCACCATCCATGTGTCTCCTTAACTCATGCAGTCTGGTTTATATCTAGGCTGGGATCATCTCCTGTGTCTACTCTTGATGTTCTCCTCTGTTGTAATCAGAGCTCTGAGGATCAAACGCCGATCAAAGAAACTTCTACACAAAGACAACACTGATAGTGACTAATATCCCCACTGATTACTGTGATTCCTTTTGCTATGTTCTCCTAACCACTTCAAAATTCAGAGTGAACAATAACCCTTTCACCCCTCATTTATCTTAAGATGATAAATGGGGAAAAATTTTGTTCACAGCTATGTTTGTACCACAAGACAATTCATGCTACCCAAGATGAGGGTGACAGGGTTCTAAATGACAGAATAGCTGTATCATGATGTTTATTCTACTGTAGCTCTTCCACATATCTCTTCAGTTATTTAAAGAAACAAAATGTCAGTACACCCCCCCCCCAAGCAAGCATATTCAGTCTCTGTAGACAAGGAAAAGGGGCTGGGGTTTTAACAAACAATTTCATGTTTTTGCTTCCCCATGTCACAATTTTATGAACTGTCTTCTGTGGGGAATAAAATGGATAAATGCATTGTAGAAACACTTCTGGTGACATAGGAACATCTCTATGAGCGGATCCATGTCATTCTCAAGTCCTCCATTTTATATGTTGGAGCCATATAAATTAAGGAAATAAATAAGGTTAAATGAGGACAAGGTATCACTATAATTCAACATAGCAAAGAGAAGAGATACCAGTGGGTCTGATCCAGCTCAGGTTATGGTCTTAGAACAAGAGGAAGGGACCCCAGAGATTCCTGTATTTTCTTCTTTTCATTATGCTTTCATCCCCTCTTCTTCCAGCTCTATCATATGCGGACACATTAACAAGCCAAGAAAACAATTCCAAGCTCCAGAATAAGAGAAATACATTTCCATGCTTAATCCACTCTGTCTGTGATGTTTTATTATGGCAGCCCAAGTTGACTAATTAACAAAACTAAAAAAAGTTATCAAATCTTTTTCCAAATGAAATAAGCATCAACAAAGGGCAGAGGCCAAACCTCTGCAGACATAGAAATACACAGAGATGTCTCTTTTTTAAAAAAGATAATAAAAATGAAAACAAAACATTAATTATTTGTCTTCAGTTAATTTCCCATTAGATAACTTTTATTGCTCTTATATATTGATTAAAATATATAACTCAGGATTTTCTTAGATTAATTCAAAATGTCTACAAGTTTTATCAGTGCCCAAATAGTATCTCAAAGGAAAAATATTACCAAAAGGAATTAAGCTTTTGCTATCAATTCCAATTTTAATTTAAGAAAAGTTGAATGGGTAAGGCAGAAGAAAAGGGTAACACATAAGTGATGAGAAAAAATGCCATGCAAATATACACAATGGAAAAATGGCTTTGAAATTACACTAATTGCTTGTTTATTTTCCTTTCAATTAAAAATAAGTTTGACTGCATTTCCAAGAAAGGGAAGATGTGGAGAAGTGCCTTATCCTTCCATAGGCACATCTTCTTATTAATAGTAAAAATAGTAACTTTTATTAGCAATTGACCAAGGACTAGGGTTCAGGAGTCTCTTAGGAAATTTTTTAAAAAGAGTGGGAAGCTCTATCATAGAAGTCAAATAAAACCTTACAAACCATGAGAGGCATACAAAGTGAGGTCTGGGGCTCAGACTGACTTCCAAAGGCAATTAAGGACATTTACATATTTTCTAGGATCCATTTGTATCAAACATGGCTCTACAGAGTCCCTAAGTTTCCTAGAAGAATACCTAGAAGAGGATGGGGACAGTACAAGTACCTAATGTGCCCTTTCTGACATTTTGAAATGTAATGTTAGGCAGGGAGGGCAGCCTCTGGACTCTCCAGAGATGTCCATGACTTAGCACCCAGATTCTGGGCATAGGTTATTGTCTTAGTTAGAATTTTACTACTGTGAGCAGACACTATGACCAAGGCAAGTCTTATAAAAGACAGCATTTATTTGGGGCTGATTTACAGGTTCAGAGGTTCAGTCCAGTATCATCAAGGCAAGAACATAGCAGCATCCAGGCAGGCATGGTGCAGGAGGAGCTGAGAGTTCTACATCTTCATCTGAAGGCTGCTAGTAGAATACATACTGCCAGGCAGTTAGGGTGAGAGTCTTAAGCCCACCCACGTCCACAGTGAAACACCTATTCCGACAAGGCCACACCTCCTAATAGTGCCACTCCCTGGGCCAAGCATATGCAAACCATCATAGTTGCCTTGTATACAAAGGTGTCATGGTGGGTGGGATTAAAGGTTTTTTTTTTTTTTTTTTTTTTGAGAGGCATGTTGATTAAATAGGTGCTCAGACAAGAGAGGGAAACATGAAAAAGAAGACATAGACCAGGAAGTCAAGGAGAATTTGGGAACTCCAAACCACCAGACATCATTTCCTTAGTCCTTCCAAAGGGACTTAGCCTGTCCATACTTTCATTAAAGCCAATGGAAGCCAATGTTTATAACAATTTCTCACAGTAATAAAAGAAAAAAGATTACACTAAAGGGCTGAAATAACAATTACTTCTTAATCTACATAAGCTTTACAGGGATATTTGTTAGGTATCAATCTGACAAGGCTTCACTCCCCAAAAATGCTAATGGAGTTTGTCTGCCTGGAAGAGTAGGAACTTAATAATAAAAACATATCCCCTCCTCCATGATTCCATCCCACTGTTCCACATGGTAAATTTTGAGAAACACTAAATAAGGTCAGATTCATCATAAACAGTTTTGTAAAAAAGGAATCTTTTTTACGAGTAGGTGAAATCAGGTTGCAGCAACCCCCTGTGTAATTGTCATCAGTTATTCCCAAGGAGGGACACTCTCTGACCGTGTCACACTATTCACTGGGTCAGGGAATTTCAGGAGCATGTTTAACATTCCAAAGTAATAGCAAGTGTAAGAAAAGTGCACAGGATCGGGGTGATAGCCCAGTCAGTAAGGTACTGGAAACAGAAACATGGGATCTGAGCTCACTGTTAGCACTCATATAAACAAGCTAGGTATGATAGAATATACCTCTAGGCCCAGCATTGGAGAGACAGAGACAAGGAGATTCTTGAGGCATGTTGACCAGCCAGTCTAGCCTTGTCTGTGAACACAAACTCAAGGCATGATGAGATACCCTGTCTACAATAATAAGGTGAAGAACCATTAAGGACAACCAGTGTTGACATCTGTCTTCCCTACACACACACACACACACACACACACACACACACACACACACACACCACACAAGAAAGAATGAATCCTGGTCATATAACCTACAGACTTAACTCAGTCTCTTTAGGCTTTGTCTGGATGAGAAATTCTCATCTCTGGAACTCAGTTTCCCTGTAAGACAGGAACTCATATTGCCACCTAAGTTGGCCTGGAATTCACTATGTAGATCAGGCTGGTCTTGAACACTATTCTTCAGCCTCAGCCTCCTGAGTGCAATTATTCAACTCCAGATCCAGATTACAATGTTATGGCTTACCTTAAGTTCCTTTCCTTACAAAATCCTTTAACATAGTGTCTCACTTGAGTTAGTCACAAAACAAAGAACACTAGAACTGTCCTTCTTCTTCTTCACCTCTAATCAACTTTGGATGTTTTTCTAAAGACATTTATAAATGCAAGGCTTTCCTTTCCACTTTCAGGTCTCTATTTTCCTGAGAAAATTACATTTTTTCAAATGGAGGAACAGGTACACCCAGCATTTCCCTGGCTTTAATGGCTGTTTCTTCATAGGCAGAGCCTCCCTCCAAATCCAATTTAAATAAAAGCATGATGGCAGGATCCCAGCACACTGACAAGCAAGAAGACCTTGAGTGCTGCTACTTGTCCCCTCCCCTCCTCAGTCTGCATTGTCCTCGTCCCAGAGGCTACAGACAGGCACACAAGACTCTGCAGCACAGTTCCTGAAAATGATGCCAGAGAATGTGCTTTTCCTGAGCCGAGTTTCTGATTGGAGCCATCACCAGGGACTTCTGCAACAGCGCCCTTGCCTCTGCACTTCCTACCTGCCAACTTCCCACTTCTGCCCTTACACGTGTAGGACTTGCTTCCCCACCTGCCAGACACAGCTCTTTCAATTATTGCAGGCTCATGAGCCACCCTATTAATCATCTCATCCCTTTGTTTCCCTGCCTTCTTTCTCAGGCTGCCTCAGCCTTATCAGTTCTTTGGTTTGGCATCACGTCTAGGACAAGCTAAGTGGCAACCTTTCTCTGCTCTGAATTGTTCAGGCTAGAACTGCAACATTCAGCTCACTTTACATGGGTCAGTGAATTGCTATCTCATCTCATAAAGGAAATTATAACAGAGGGTGAAGAATATGTACTCAGAATCAGTAGATATCAGTTCAAATCCTGGCTCGGCCAACTACTAGTTCTGTGGCTTTTTATTCATTCAACACAAAGACCTTTGTATTCTGTCTATAAAATGCCAAAAGACATCCTGTAACCCAGATAATTTTGGATATTAAATATGATGTTTGTAAGACACCTGGTACATAGTAACTGTTGAGTGTGGCAGCTTTTATTACAATGATAATTATCAGCTAACTGTAATGCCCCCAAAGCTATGATGAATAGGATGACTAGATTCGAGATCACATCACATAAACACAGGTGCCATTGGGAATATTTAGCCTGAAGGAAGAAGGCAGCAGACAACAGGATAGCTGTATTCAAAACTATCTTTTCCTCTCAAAAAATAAAACAGGACTGCATATGTGTCTTTCCTATACAGTGGAAACGGGCCAAAAATCAATGGGTTATTTCTTCTCAGCATGATAAATAATTTTCTTCAACTTAAGCTACACGGAAGAGAGATGAACTTCTTTGAAAGGTAATGAGCACCCCATGGTTGGAAGAATTCAAGGGGAGCCTGCCTAGCCTTTGGATGAAAATGGCATGTTAGAGTTGTAAGCATAGCATGAATTATTGAAGTTTTATGGCTTTAAATACACTCTAACTTTAAGTTGTGTGGTTCTGTGTTCATTCCCAGGGCCCAAAGCAGATACCAAAGGAGATTTTATTTTGTTTCATTTTGTTTTGTTTTAGGTAAAAGGAATCTGATCAATTTGGCTTCCTGCTAGCAATTCTTGAGAGAGATAAATGAACTAAGGCTGTTTATGACATTAGTAAAACTAAAGAGTGGGGATTGCAACATTGGGTACCTTCCCATTTACCATAGCTCTTAAGTACTTTTACTCAGCTACAGGCTTGTAATGCCAAGTTCATTATGCAAACCCTGAGTGGATGGATACTTGTGAAAGACTCTTTAAAATGTTAACTCAAAGCTAAGCCCATTACATGGAATTATGTCTACTTAATTAGCTGAGGCTTAAAGGTAGTGAAAACAGGTAAACCTTTTTCTCCAGCTGAGAACATAAAGATAGATGTGATGGATGAGACGAAGGAACTCGAGAATTTGTAAAATGTCAGGAGCTCTGAGCTAGTGAGTGCTAAGGAAAGGTACCTGCAGATGTTTTTGAAGACTTAATAAAGGTTAGCAAATTACTCTCTCAGTAGATTGCTCACTCCCTCAAAATGGTTCAAGAACCTCTTGTGGAAACAGGAAATTAGCTGTCTTGTAATTGAAAAGAAATTGTAGTAAGCACTTGGGAAAGTATTTTTTAAGGAAAATATCCAACAGAAATGCTAAAAACAAACCTGATTTTATACAGAGAGGGAGAAATTTCACGTACAAGTGAAAAACAAATATCCTGCAGTAAGCTTACCAAAATTAGACATTACTTTCTATACTCACACTAATCAGGGATCAACTTCATTATATTATTCTCTAAGCTATTTTTCATAATTACTCCACACAAGCTTACATAGGGCTATTTTACTTCAATATCATTTAAGCCCTGGCTTGGGCATATGGGGAAATTTGAGTATCACATATACTCTTTTTCCCATATTTAGGAATTTGTCACACTGTCACACACATATACACACACACACAGAGAGAGGGGGGCAGGCAGAGAGACACACCCAGAGAGAACAGCTACATACACTCATGAAAGTACTAAAAGGCTCGTCCTCCAAAGATGCTGGTGATCTGGAATGGTGAATATTTCAAGGATATTTCATACCCTCAAACTTGCCAAATTTGTTTTCTTTTGTTTTGTTTTATTACTCATTTTATTTGTTTATATTGCAAATGATATTCCCCTTCCCAGTTACCCCTCCACAATCCCCCCATTCCACCCCTCATCTCCCCCTCCCCTTTGCCTCTTTGAGGGTACTCCTCAACCCACTCACCTACTCCCACCTCACCACTCTAGCATTCCCCTACCCTAGGTCACCAAACCTCCCTCCCCTCCCATTGATGTCAGATAAGGCCATCCTCTGCTCCATATGTATCTGGAGTTCTGACTCTCTCCGTGGACACTCTTTGGTTGGTGGTTTAGTCCCTGGGGGCTCTGAGTGGTCCAGTTAGTTGATACTGTTCTTCATATGGGGTTGCAATCCCCTTCAGCTCCTTTAGTCCTACCCCTAGCTCTTCCATTGGGGTCACGATGGTTGCATGCCAATTTTTGAATGAAACATTTCAATTATTGCGTTTGATCAAATGTAAATGGCCCAGGTGTTTTTCACTGATTACAAGCTATTCTTTTCAGTTGGATAAGCATTTACAAACAACACGTACACAATCAATATGAACTAAGAACTGTCTGTTAGAACCAGGAATGGTAATTCACATCTAAAATCCAAGACTCTTGGAGGCAGAAGCAGAAGATCTCAAGTCTGAGGCCAGCCTGTACTAAGACTTTTGCCTGGAAAACAACCACAATAGCAAACGTCTATCCATGTCCTCTGACTGGAACAGGATGTGTTACTATAAGTAGTACCTAATATAAAGACTGGAGCAAAGCCTCCTGACCAGAAATCAGCAGAACTGGCCTCATGTGAGAGATTGAACTAAAAATAATTTAATCTTTCAACACAGGGACAGACATTCGGCCTGACTAGGTAGAATAAAATAGGGTCATAGGTGATATCACAGTGTCCCAGAAACCAATCAATATGGTATATTGTCACAAATGCAAATGACTAAGGATCACAAGAGATCTAGATATTTCTGCTGGATGACCCTGTGGCACTGAAAGGCAACATGCATGAACCAATCACCCACTAAAGGTTCACGGAATGAACTAAAATGCAAACAGCTTTCTCTCAGATATTTTCCCTTTGCAATTAGGTCTCTGTGAGATCATATTAAAACTTTCCTACCACTACTAGCAACAACAATATTTAATGTTGGCTGAATATGTGCCATATTTTAGAAATTGAAGGTTAGTATAGCATAAAACAGAACACGTTTAAGATTTAGGCAGCTAGCCTGGGTCATCACAAGGCAACACTGAAGGTTAAGGCTGTAGCTCTGGTTTGATTGTTTGCCTAGCTTCACCTGGGCTCAGTTATCATATGAGCAGAGTAGAGTGGTTCACACCTACATCCTTAATACTAAAGAGTTAGATGCAGGAAGATCAGAAATTCAAGGTCATCCTCAGTAGAGAGTTGGCTAGAGAAAGCCTGGACTAGCTATATGATGTCTTGTCATAGATAGATAGATGATAGATAGATAGATAGATAGATAGATAGATAGATAGATAGATAGATAGATAATAGATAGATAGATAGATAGATAGATAGATAGATAGATAGATAGATAAACCTCAAAGATTAAAACTTAAGCAGAGAAACCTGAAAGGCAATAACGAAGATCATCCATTACTGTTGAATTCCATCGAAAGCAGCAGGGACCAGATCTCTGGATTCAGGAAAGCTAGATATGCAGCTATCCATCTAGAGCAGCTGGAGGATCAGTGAGAAGGACACAGGGAACAGGCTGGCTGCTCAGCTGTGACACCATAGTGCTTTGGGTTTGTGTGAAGGAATTTGCAATGCAGCAACCAACACTGCAAAGCTAATACTTATTTAGCTCTGTGCAGTGTGCACCAGCTCCTGGTATTTTCCCACTCGGTAACTTGAATGTCAAGAGAAAGAGATAATAAGGTTCAGTAGTACAACTGAACATTAACCACTATTTTAGATACTGATGTACCCTCTGTCTATAGACGGGAGTCCATGGGATAGAGCTGCTTAATCTTTCTCTTTGCGGGTTTCACATCCCCACTCATTTTGCATCCATGTGCTTTGTACAAGTGCCAATCCCTCCAATTCAGCCTGATGTCAAGTGACAAAAAGAAATACTCCCTCTTGACTCGGCCTTTTAACCTTTTTTTTTTTCTTCCAGACTCCTGAAAACAAGGCCTTGCCTCTGATTCCCAGCTGGAGACCACTTTCTTAGATGACACATAGTCTTGTGTGGCCAAGCTGTTAAAGATAATAAATAATAGAAAGGCAATGTGTAGATTTCCCCCCACCATGTAAATTAGAGAGCTGGAGCTCCAGGGAGGTCTTCCAATGATGCCTCCCACAGAGCAAGGAACTATTGGATTTCCATCTGTGTGTCTCATACCATTGGTGGCCATTGTTTAAATAAACATTACTTTGTATGGCTTCTTTAAAAAAAATTCAATACATGTTGATGCCTGGTTAAAAGGAAAGAAAATTGCAGTATTAAAAGACTAGTATTTTCAGAGTCTTGTGATGTAAATTGCTAATTTAAAACCCAAAATTGTTAAAGTGTCTTTATTTAATAGCAGGTGATTGCAAGCTGTAATTTGCAAGCTGTAGATGCAGATGGTAATGTTTTTCCTCTCTTTTCAGCACTGCAGTACAGTATTTACTGCAGATCTATGCAGACGGGGAACAGCCAACTGTGAAAGAAAAACTGCTCTGGAGGAAGAAGATGAAGTACAAAGTTTGTGTGGTGAAAATGGGTTTGGTGACCTGTTCATGTCTCAGCCAAAGAAGGTTCCTCCTCTTCTCCTGGACCGACAGGGCGCCTGTTCAATAGAGGAAGCACAACGTGCCATGTCTAGGTCTTCCAGCTGTTTCCAAATGTTAAACCATGTGTGAGTGAACCTAATATTTAATTTGGCTTGGTTTGTCTATTCTTTACTAGAGGGAACCTGGAGAAGAGGAGTGTGGGAGCAGAATTGCCACATAAAATGTAGGGCAACTAGTCCACTTTGAAGTTAAGATAATAAACAGCAAACTCTTTATCAGAATAAATGTCTCATGAAATTTTCAATAGACTTATTCTAGCAAATTGCACAGGACATACCAAATTTTCATGAATTATCTGAGGTTTACATTTAACTGGGAAGCCTGTGATTTTAATCGTAGCCTCTCACCTGGAAAGGACATTATAGTGGCAGGTAAAGGACAGGGGTTAGAAAACGGACGACACATTGGTGAAGAAGTGGCTTATGCACCCCTGTGTTATTATGGCAACAAGTTATCAAACAAGTTTCGTTGTTCTTTTTTCAAGGATCAGAATCATAGCTCCGTGACCTTTGCTGAAATTGCCATGATTGTTTCATTCACTGCGCAAATGATTTCAAGCTGTTATTTGCAAACTATAGATTTGGTAGCCAAGGTTTCCACTGGAATCAAAGCCTCAAATCTACCCAGAACATGATGGTATCCCATCTTTGCTCATTGTTCTGCTATAATGCTTAGATACTCTGGAAGAAATCCTGTATCCTAGTGACCTCCCAACTACCCTGATCATATACCAAAGCAAACCCACAATGGAGGCCATCTTCAGTCCTCATTAATTATCTCCTTCCTCCTACTTGATGCAGTGGCAAACAATGGTACTGTGTACCTGATGAAGAGGAATAATGGTCTCCTCTCATTCATATTATCCAAGCAACTACTTCATAACCGACACAATTCCTTTCATCTACTGCATCCACTCACAAAAGACTTAGGGTGGAATGGGCTTCTTTGAGTATTTGCCCTTATCCTAATTGTGCAGAATTCTGGAATCTAGAACACATAACTCAGTCAGGAAGATGGAAGGGAACTCTAGAGTTTACATGGGAATCTGACTTCCCTTTCCTTTTGGTCAGGCCTTCTTGATTCAGGGGAGCATCTCCTACTTTGAGACCTTTAGAGTGCACAAATGCTAACCTTGAATATTACATCCTTGTCCTAGTAAACAGCTTATTCATATTTATTTTCAGAAAAATAAAAATGACTATTCTTCATCTACTGAAGGCTATTATCTGAACCAATTAAATGTTATATTCTCTAGTGCCATCTAGGGGATTTTAAACTAAGGAAATATGTGGGTATGGTTGAAAGAGAAAAGCAAGCTGCAGCAGGAAAATAATTTCTTACCCATATATGACTGTACTCAGGTTTTATTTTAGCTTGAATAACTGGGCAAGGTCACACATGTACTGCATCTCGAGAATGTATAGGTGAGTGAAATGGTATTTTGCTTCTGTTTAGTGACACCTCAAAGGGGAAAATATTTCTCCATTAAAATAGTATCTCTTTCTCAAATGAACTCAAGTATTTATCCATGACGTTTTAAAATCTGTTTTCTAGATAGCTAGCATCCACATGTTCAATGCTGATAGGTATGAATCCAATCAAGGGCTCCTTTGAAACCAAAGGAGGGGAAAAAAACAGAGCAGAGCGCCATTTTTCAAATCCTCTGTGTCTGCAGCCCCAATCACCAGCATCATATCTCACAGACAGGTCTCTCCATGTGTTCCCTTCACCAACCCAACAGTATTGACTGATGATGGTATATGCTTTTTTTAATGTCACATGTCACAGAGTTCATCAGGGAGCATTCTATTAGTCTGAATGAGCACATACTAGGGCAGTTAATAGCCTGTTTGTGTAAGAGTTCTGCGCAAGGCAATTTTCCAAAAAATTATTGCAAGAATTCTTCTCCCTAGCCTTTATCCCTATAATTCCCACTACAGATTTAAAATGTGTACAAAGTAGAACAGCAAGAACTTATTTTAAAAGTGGGGGAGGCATTACAACCCACATCATACTAGAGTAACAAACAGTGTGTTTTTGCCACTAAAGCGCACTTTTCTGTTATATTTCGAACTGACTATTAAATGTCTTATAGAATATTTCAACAAAGAAGGAAGTGTACACTAGGCTGAGCTTTATGGAATTCCTGACAGTCAATTTTTGTGTTTAATTTAAAGCTCATAAGCTGAGCGTGGCTTACTGGGTAAGGAACTTGCTGTGCGGATTTGAGGACCTGGATTCAGATGTTCTGCACACCCCAGTAGAAAGCAGTGCATGAGTGTATAACCCCAGCAGGAGGGGAATAGGGCCATGATGGTAGATCCCAGGAGCTCAGGGGCTATGCATACAGTTCAGACAAAATGGTGAACCCCATGTTCATTGAGAAACTCTGCCTCAAAAAAGAAGGTAGAGAGTAACAGAGAAACACACATGCTGTCAGCCACCTCTACCGACATATGCATAGGCAAATACACCCATGCATGCAGGTACACAACACACACACACTAACACACGGGCACACACATATTTATTTGCAATGTAAGGAAATATAGTTTCCGATTCAAGTCTACTTCCTTTAAGGGCTGTAGAAAGAAGCTTTTGTTGCGCATCATCTCCTTTGCCTGAGTATTGATGGTCTCTCAGCTACTGCAAACAGCAGTTAATTGAACTGGATTATTTCCAAGGAGAACAGGACTTCCTCGTGTATACATATGTGATCGGCAAACCCAAGGCTCGTCACACTTCACCACCAAGCAAGTCTGTAATAGTGAGCACAGAAGAGGCTGTCTTAGCACTGTTCTTTCTCAGCCACTTTGTTTAATGCCTACCTTGAATACATTCTCTTTAGCAGTTGGATCATTTAGCTCGAATAAGTCTTTCATGCCAGGATAAAAAGAAGACGGCTGTTGTTGTCAGGAATGTATGGTCAGGGTGGGAGAGGATAGAATCATCAAATAAGAAGTCACTTTCTTTGATAAAAATAAAATGTACCAGGTGGTTCACAACTATCAAAAAGCCCAGGTGCAACCTTCAATGAAGTCTGCAAAGGCTGTGGACCAGAAAATAAAACTTAGATTTATTAAATGGCCTGTGCTTGATATTCAGTCAAGTGGTGCTTCATTTTAAAGAACAACAAAATATCATGATTTTTTATGTAGTCCCCCAAAAAATATCTTCTCTCCATTCTTGTATTTCTAACATAATAAAAAAAAAAAAAAAGTCATTACTGAGCAAGTACATATAGCTTCTTTCTCTATCTTAACTCCCATTTGAACCATTTACCCAACTAAGGAAGAATTTTTAAGACTACTGAAAAGGAAAGGGATTGAGAAATATATACCACAACCCACAGAAATTAATACAGAAATAATATTACAGAAGACTGAACTATATTTTAAAAATGAAAAAGAAAAAGTGGGACATGTGAACAGTCTGGGAGAGCAAGTGGTGGAATGATGGGTGACATCCTTCTATCAACTCAAATGCTTCAACTTAGTGAAGCTAAAGCCCTTTCAGTATGGTTCAAGGATGATTTTGGAACCCAGAATTTACTCACCTTTGCTAACATAAGCAATAAGAAAGATGGTTAATATAATTTGTTTGTGTAGAATGAGCTGGTAGGTCACTGCCTGTTTTCCCCTAGTATCTTGGTAGTTATGGTACAAGTTGCCTGAGTTCTTGAGTCTGAACTCTGTGAAGCATCTTAAAAAATGCATGTCACCAAGCTCCATCCACTGTTTGGCTCTGGATGTCTGTATCTGTCTGAGTCAGCTGCTGGTTAGAGCCTCTCAGAGGACAGCTTGCCCCTGTCTGTTCTCAGGCTGGAGGTTTAGATTCTGGGAGCTCTGGTTGAATCTTTTGATACTCATTCTAAAAAGGACCAAAGCACCCTCACTTTGGTCTTCCTCCTTCTTCTTGAGTTTCATGAGGTTTATGCGTTGCGTCTTAGGTATTGTGTGTTTTGGGGCTAATATCCGCTTATCAGTGAGTGCATACCATGTGTGTTCTTTTGTGATTGGGTCATCTCACTCAGGATGATATTTTCTAGCTCCATCCATTTGTCTCAGAATCTCATGAGCTCATTATTTTTAATAGCTGAGTAGTACTCCATTGTGTAAATGTACCACATTATCTGTATCCATTCTTCTGTTGAAGGACATCTGGGTTCTTTCCAGCTTCTGGCTATTATAAATAAGGCCGCTATAAACATAGTGGAGCATGTGGCTCTGTTGCATGTTGAAATATCTTCTGGGTATATACCCAGGAGGGGTATAGCTGGGTCCTCAGGTAACACCATGTTCAATTTTCTGAGGTATCGCCAGACTGCTTTCCATAGTGGTTGTACCAGCTTGCAATCCCACCAAAAATGGAGGAGTGTTCCTCTTTCTCCACATCCTCGCCAACATCTGCTGTCACCTGTGTTTTGGATCTTAGCCAATCTGACTGGTGTGAGGTGGAATCTCAGTGTTGTTTTCATTTGCATTTCCCTGATGACTAGGGATGCTGAGCACTTCTTTAGATGTTTCTCAATCATTCGAGTTTCCTCAGTTGAGAATTCTTTGTTCAACTCTCTACCCCATTTTTTAATAGGGTTATTGGATTGTCTGGAATCTAGTTTCTTCAGTTCTTTGTATACCTTGGATATTAGCCCTCTATCAGATGTAAGGTTGGTGAAGATCTTTTCCCAGTCTGTTGGTTCCTGCTTTGTCCTGTTGACCATATCCTTTGCTTTACAGAAGCTTTGCAGTTTTATGAGATCCCATTTGTCAATTCTTGATCTTAGAGCATACGCCATTGGTGTTCTGTTCAGGAACTTTTCCCCTGTGCCCATATGACCAAGGCTTTTCCATATTTTCTCTTCTATTAGTTTCAGTGTAGCTGGTTTTATGTGGAGGTCCTTGATCCACTTGGAATTGAGTTTTGTACAAGGAGATAAGTATGGATCAATTTGCATTCTTCTACAAGTTGACCTCCAGTTGGACCAGCACCATTTGTTGAAAATGCTGTCTTTTTTCCACTGGATAGTTTGAGCTCCTTTGTCGAAGATCAAGTGACCATAGGTATGGGGGTTCATTTCTGGGTCTTCTATTCTATTCCATTGATCCTCCTGACTGTCTCTGTTCCAATACCATGCCGTTTTTATCACTATTGCTTTGTAGTACAGCTTGAAATCGGGGATGGAGATTCCCCCAGAAGTTCTTTTATTGTTGAGTGTAGTTTTCGCTATCCTGGGGTTTTGTTATTCCAAATGAATTTTAAGATTGCTCTTTCTATCTCTGTAAAGAATTGAGTGGGAATTTTGATAGGGATTGCATTAAATCTGTAGATTGCTTTCGGCAAGATAGCCATTTTTACTATATTAATCCTTCTGATCCATGAGCATGGGAGATCTTTCCATCTTCTGAGATCTCCTTCGATTTCTTTCTTCAGGGTGTTGAAGTTCTTGTCATACAGGTCTTTCACTTGCTTGGTTAGATTCACACCAAGATATTTTATACTATTTGTGACTATTGTGAATGGTGTCGTTTCCATAATTTCTTTCTCAGCCAGTTTATCCTTTGTGTAGAGGAATGCTACTGATTTGTTTGAGTTAATTTTATACCCAGCCACTTTGCTAAAGTTGTTTATCAGGTTTAGGAGCTCTCTGGTGGAAGTTTTGGGGTCACTTAAGTATACTAACATGTCATCTGCAAATAGTGAAACTTTGACTTCTTCCTTTCCAATTTGTATCCCTTTGATCTCCTTCTGTTGCCTAATTGCTCTGGCTAGGACTTCCAGAACTATATTGAACAGGTAGGGGGAGAGTGGGCAGCCTTGTCTAGTCCCTGATTTTAATGGGATTGCTTCGGATTGTGGGCCCTAAGGAGATAGGAACTGCACAGGAAGATCAACAGAGTAAACGAACCTGAACCCTTGGAGCTCTCAGAGACTGAATCACCAACCGTGGAGCATACCTAGTCTACACAGATCTACCTCCATGGGCTGGACCTAGGCCTCCCTGCACATATGTTGTAAATGTGCAGCTTGGTTTTTATGTAGCTCTCAAACATCTGGAGTGGGGGCTATCTCAAAACATGCAGCCTGTATATGGAGTATGGTCTTCTAAAAAAAAACAGTTATTCAGTTATTCATGGAATATTATTTTTTTATATCTCTTGTATTCAGTTTGCAACTACTTCACTGAGAATTTTTGTATGTATACTCATGAGAGATACTGGACTATAATTTATATATTTTTGTTGGGTTTACACTTGATTTCACTATTTCAATATTATTTGCTTTGTGAAGGAGCTTCTGAATTTTTTTAAACATAACTCAAAAAGTTCTGAATTTTTTTAAACATAACTCAAAAAGTATTGCTTGTTTAAAGGCTCTATAGAATTCTTGTATAAGTATATCTGACCCTTGGTATTTTGCTTGTTTGTTTCTTTTCATTTTATTCTGTTTGAATGCTTTTTAAATTTTTTTGATTTGCTGGAAAAAAAATTAAAAATAAAAATTAAAAAAAAAAAAAGAAAAAATCAGTTAAAAAAAAAAAATTGCATGTCACCATTGTGCTAGCACAGCCTTCACCCTCAGCTACTCCCCATCCCTGTGTCTTCTTATGATACCAATTCTGAATTCCTGCAGGTGGAACTAGGGCTCTAAAATGCACACAACAATTAGGATTACAATTTTATTCGATTCTGTCTGATATGAAGTACCCAGGCAACAGATATTTTAGACTTCATGGGATATAAGTTAAAATTATTTACATGTTCAATTATATGGAGAAAGCAATCATTGAAATTAGGCAAATAAATAAGCATGGATGAGTTCCAATTAAAACCTTTACTGAAAGTTCAACAAAATGTTTCTAAAATTGATGAAATGAAAACAAAACCAATATTCATTCCTCAGCAACCACACCCATTTGGGTGCATATGTATCTGTCTATATATTCATGTATGTATGGGGGTGGACATACATACACAATGAACCTAGGTGTACAATTGGGCATACTGCTGTATCTATGCACAGGTGCTGAGGGTCAAACTTGGATGACGTTCTTCAAAAGCTGTTACTGTGTCTCCTGAGATATTTTCTCTCACTAGCCTGAAGATTAGGCTAGGCGAACTAGCCAACAGTCCAAGAAACGTAATTCTGTCTTCCCAGCTCTGGGATTGCAAGGGCAGGACACCACACCAGGCTTTTTTACAAGGCTTCTGTGGGTGGCAAGCATTTTATCAACTGAGCTATACCCCTCACCCCAAAGCACATTTGAAATTTTGTGTTTTGAACTTTGCATAAGCTAAGCATACCCAGTATATCATTCTCTCAAGAGAAGATAGTGGTAATAGCAAGGAGCCAGAATGTCCATCCATCTGGGTGATAAGTGCAAACAATGCTTTGTTTTGTTTTGTTCTGCTCTGTTCTGTTTTATTTACTCTGTCATGATCTATTTCACCAAGTTATGACATTTTGGTGGTTAGTTGTCAGATGTATTAAATGTATGTTCAACTTAAAATATTTTTAATTAATTACAGATTTATCTGCATAAGCTCATTGTATGTCAAGGATCATCTGTAGACAAAACCAGGTAGTTAGTAGCATTTAACCCAATGGTCATAGTTTTTAACGTCTGCCTTTGCTTATTAAAGTCCTCTTGCAGGTTATTTTGAACTGATTGGTTAATGGGGGTAATTAGAGCATACAAATAGGCAAGAGCTTTTAAAGGGTAAACTGAAAAATAGCGTGTATCACTTCTGCCCGTTCCATGGACACACAGTACTCCAGAGAAGCCTGGAAAATTGTTTGTGTTTACTCAGCAAGGAAAGAAAATAGAGCTTGGTGAACTTATAACAGTCTCTGCCAGAAACACTTTCTTCAATGGTTGTAGAGAGAGTTCCATGAGATAATGAGTATGCAAAAATACTTTGTAAATTATAATCTGCTATGCAAATTTGGAGTTCTATTTTTATTATAATTACTATATGCAACATCTCTATGAATCCCTCACCACCAGGGAATGGTAGACCTTTTATAAATAGGAGGGTTTATGAGTATAAAAGGCACTTAAAAATTTTGGACCAAGCCAATTATGACTTTAAAGCTGAGGAATCATGATCCTTTCTTCTAACTTAGGTGCCTTGAAGCGCCCTAGAATCACCTCACCCTCTGTGGTACAGAAAAGTTTTATATGCAAAGAAGCAATGATTGAAGTACTTTCCAGGTCATTTCCATACTCTGATTATTCATGGTAAAACTGAATTTTCCTTATGATACCCTTCAGTGCCAGAAACAATAAGTTGGAAGTATAAAAATGAAGCTATTCATAGTATTAACTAATTAAATAAAAATCCTTGCTTAACATTCTCCGAGAGTAAAGCTCTGTGCTGGGGAGATAGGACGCATCAGACAGAATATTAGCTAAGATAAAAAACTATTCTCAATGTGATCCCTTCAATCAGATTTTAAAGGTCTCGTTTCTAAACCATTTAATGTCTAAGATAGGGTCACAGGATTTTAAAAAATCGTTTTAGAGTAGAATGCACAGGGAAATTATTCCCCTGAATTTTTTTTAAATGGGACATTTGTGCCCTTAAAGTGATATAATTAAACATAAAGAAAATAAAGTGTAAAGGATTAGAATTAATAATATTGACAAAAATAATAATGTAGGGATGATTTGCTTATTTACCTAATTTTTAGTAAACTGACAAGTTGAAGGGACTTCCTATGAGGCAATAATCTGTCTATCATTTGTTATTTACAACAAAGCAAGTGAATAAAACATTTTAATGAGTTTGTAAAGACTTCAGGGAATATGGGAGGTGGAACATAGGGACATTTGCAGACAGCTGTATTGGTAAATAGGAACAATCCATATTTAAAACAATGGCCTAAGATGTCTTGTCTCCTCATTGTATACAATTTCTCTACTTCCAAATACCCAAGGATCAATATATAGGGTCTGAGTAAGATCGATTTTTCTCTGTTATCCCATCCTAATGGTTAAAGTGTTCATTCTCTTTAAAGTGCCTGTAGTTTGGAGACTATGCTGTAAGGGCTTTTCTTCTGTGGGTGCAGTTCATAGCTTGCTGTGCAGAACTCAAGGAATATCACTCAGGCCGACTCTGAATAGATCTTCAAGTCTGGAAACTAGAAAATCTTCAGAAACAAAGACCCAAGTAGCAGAACCAGAGTCTATGGGTCCATGACTAAATGGCTGCTTGTGACTGTCCTCTCCCATGAATACAGTAAAAAAAAACAAAAAAAAAAAAAGCCTAAGAATCTGTAAAATTAGCAGGAAAAGTAGATTTGTAAGCTTTGGAGTACTGTTTGGGAGTCTACAGGAGCTTCAGTCACCATTGGGTGGGGTGTGGAGAGAGGAAACCACGAACTTTAATTCCTAAAATATGTTTTGGGTTTACAAAACCCTAGAATTCCTCATCTGTAATGAAAACTGTAATGTTCCTAAATATATTTTCTACTTAATCATTCCCTTGTGTTTCCTAAGATGAATGTTTCTGGGTATTTATTGCCTCTTGATTGATGATGAGTTAGTCCTTAATGATCACATTTCAGATGTTATGTCAGAATGAGCCCACAATATAGAATCCCCAAATCATAAAGATATAATACTTAAAGAGAATTCATGCCCCAGTCCACTACATGAGCCATTCAGAAGGGCAAGAGGACTATATCACAAAGTGAGCCATTCACAAGCATCAGAGGACTGCATGGGTCATACGGATCACTAATATTTTTGCCTCCAGTGTCCAGATCATCACACACAGCAACACACACCCTTGTAGGTCACCTGCCCCTACTGTTCTCTAGTACAGTGTATGCTAGCAAGATGGACATGTTTCTAGGAGATTCCACTCCTTACAATATCTGAAAATGGGAAATAGTTCATTGTCTCTTGCACTAACCTATTCTTTCAGATTGTAAGGGCTCTGAATGCTTCCTTTCCCAACCATTCTCAAACCTCATCCATCTTCTTCTTGCATTGGACAGAAAAAAAATCTAAACAGTAAGAAATGACCCTTCCATTCGTTCACCTCTCCACTGTAGAATCTGACTCAGTATCTACCTTTGTAAGTATTCTTTGAATATATTTAATACATTAAAAGTAAATGAAGAGGATCACAAATGTAATATCCTGACAAAATATAAGACACAGTTGAGCCATACAGCCTGGGGTCAGAGCAGAGACTGTTTCTGGCTTATTCAGGATTTCTGCAGCTTGAGTGGTCAATGAAGAATGGGTTCCAGCAGGACTAATGGCTTCCCTAAACAAGCAAGTGAAACAAAATGGGAAAGAGGTCTGTAGAAAAGTTTATGGCATTGAAAAGAAAAAGGACTCATTTCTGAGATGAATAAGAAAAAATACAGATAGCAAATTGCTTACTGTGGGGGATAATAACATTGGGGATATTTAAGCATCAAGTAGGATGCTGACAGCTCTATCCAATAGAAGTTTTAACTCAAGCTGGCTTCAAAAAGAAGACAATATATTTTCTGTCATGGCTGACTGTCCAGGGTAGGCAGGCAGCTACACTGGGTAATTCGGAGACTTAGAACTTCACTACTATGGTTCACGGTTCTTCCTTTGACCCTGTAGACCCTCAGAAGGAATCTGTAACCTCTAGGGGGTAGCTCAATGAAAACAAGTCAGTAGTCACATCCTGACAATAATGCCTAGAGAAAGAAGAGAAATGATCATTCCCTGTGGCTCTCTCCCTATTTTATTTATGTACGTGTTGCTCATCTATTTTTGAAGAATGTATGTTCTTTATAACTATTAATGAGGCTTGTAATCCCCTGACTATAGTATTTTCCATGAACCTGAGCAAACATATTGTTTATAGTCAGAGTCTGCAGCTCTCCTTCAACAATAAGAAAACTACCCAAAGAGTCTCAGAATCCTTCCTCTCACTTCTCATTGACCAAAGTCAAATCCTGTGCCTCCTCCTAACACATTCCTCACAAGAAAAATGGAATTCCTATGATACGCATATGAAAGCTATTCTAAGTGTCAACTGAGGCTGTGATTATACGTGGAAGAAGGAATACCTAAAATGTTTGGCAGGGGTGAAGAATCTGTTATGTGGGCACTGATAAGAGAACATCAATGGTAAAGCCTTAGTTAGTTCTGTGACATGTGAAGATAAAATGAGGACACACACACACATATTCATTCATACATATATGCATCTTTACAGATAAAGAACCTGTGCTTCGACTGTCTAATGACTGTCTAATGTACTCCTAAGTGGCTAAGGGCCAAATATATATTGAAACTCAAGCACTAGGTAAAGATTTGACTGGCTATCTGAAAAGAAAAATGCAAGTTACACTCCAACTAAAGAGGCTCAATCCCAGCACTCTGAAGGCTAATGCAAGAGGATCTTGAGTTCCAAGCAAGCTTAGACCACACGGTAAGACCCTAACTTAAAAAGCAGCATCAACATTCAAATTCCAAGTTACAAAAGTGTCCAAAGAAAAGTTCCAAGCAAACACTGAATACCTTAGAAAGTTATATGTTAAATAAATTTCTCTCATTATACCAAATTCTTTTCATATACTCTTTACTCCACTTTTGCTTACTTATTTTGCTTGCTTATTTATTCAATAGATTCTTTTCTCTATTATTTAAATATAATATATTTACAAATAATCATAAATATATATAAATTATAAATACAAATAAATATATTAAAAATAAGTATATTTATTCACTTTACATTCCAACTGCAGCCCCCTCCCTTCTATCTTCCCAGTCTCACACTTACAAATCTCTCTCTGAATTATCCCCTCCACTTCTCCTTAGGGAAGAGGTAGTCCTCCTTGGGTACCACCCCACCCTGGGCCATCCCATTCAGAGCAAGACTATACACATCTTCTCCCTCTGATGCCCAACATGGCAGTCCAGTTAGGGGAAGGGGACCAAATGGCTGGCAACAGAGTCAGAGACAGCCTCTACTCCAATTGTTAAGGGACAAACACAAAGACCAAGCTGCACATCTGCTACAAATCTGTATGGACCCTAGATTCTTATATCAATCAAAATTTGTTAGATAATTGAGACTTTCAATTGTAAGAATACCTCACCTATGCCTGTACTCCTGAATTTATAACATACCAAGTGAGAATAAAAAGTAAGGAATCTATTAGGTAACATGTAAATAATACTGACTAGAGACACGAAACATTACTTGCATGTGTTATTTCTAAAATACTGAATTTGTCTGCTCCAGAGAGAAAAGACAATGTGAAAAGGAGATGTGTAGAAGCCAAAGCATACTATGTGTACCATATCAGGGCACAACACAACAGAGCATCCCAAGGGAATGTATGGAATAATGTGCTACAGTGCCCCAGAATAAGCACTGAAAACTATGCTGGAACTTTCAGGGGAGAGGAGAGATCCTGAAGAAAGAACAACACAAGGAACATCTGCCTGTGGGGTCACAATAATAAACACATTGTGGCTCTTAAATCAAACCTTTCATGGGCATATGGTGAAGGGAGAAAGACGACGTGGTCACATAAGCAATCTAGAGTTTATTTTCATGGGATATTCAGCTTCCTAATTATGTATATGGTGACTAAGGCTAACACATTCAGGAAGAGTGTCCCAGGTCCAACCCTCACCGGATTAGCTGTTGTTCAGCTCTCCTAAGCCCCATCTCATCTTCTAGATAAGCAGTGCTCACCTAGCTTCTCGAGGATGAGTGCTCAGGATCCCATGCGATGTTCCCTGTGATGGGCAGGGCTCAGTGTACCCAGCAAGTGGTACCAGGTTAATTAAAACAAAGGACTCTCTGTCTTTTCTCAGTCTTAACACTCAAAAAGATGGTGCATGCCCTTTCTGGTGAACAAGGTAAGAGAGAGAGAGACCCTTGGATTCAAGGTACTTCATTTGTGAAGTCACATCTGGAAAGAAAAAGGTAGAGTCTTGGATGGCAGGAGCAGAACTAAGTACTCAGTGAGGCGTCGTGAATGGTTCCCAGAAGTAGAGAAGTTACAAAACGTTACACCCAGGTGGGGGCTGGATTCAAAAGATCAGTATCCTTTCAGAGCTATGAGGAAGCTAATTTAAGTCAGGCCCCAGTCAGTTGAGAATATTCTAAATGCCCAAATATAAGGAACAGGTGATTACCTCTTCTTCCCTTTTTCCACTGGTCTAAATGTATCTGTGTATCCCTTAAGGATTGGACCTCTATCTTTGTCCAAGAGAAACTGAATTGTTGATTGGCTACGGTAAGAGCAGGAGCCTCAATCTTACTTGTTCTACAGACAAGAGTAGTGACACATGTAGGGAGATTGCTTATGGTTCAAAGAAATGAAAACTTACTGGTGAAGAGAAGCCACTAGAAAATGGAAATGTACTGACTATTACTTCTTGACGAAGCAGTAAAATATACTCAAACTGGGATTAGGATGATCCACATCTTCTCCCAGCCTAAGGACCCTAAGGCCTCAAAATTATTTACATAGGTTTTACCACCCTTAGCCCAGATCCAGGGGCTTTAAGTCCTTGTTCAACATCTCCTAAAGACCACCATGTTATAGAATTAAGAAGCCAATGGGAAATTCTGCGATTGCCTAGGGCAATCTATAATGAACTGGTTTGGGTAATGTGTATACACCAATATTCATGAGCAGTATCAGACTTAATAAAATTTTACTGAAATTTATTTCTGGCAAGGTTATGTGTGTGACTGTTCACCTGAACACGTTTTTGAGATCTGCCTGTTATTGAAACAATAGCAGCTTTAGGGTCAACGTGCCCAGGGTCAACTTCAGTTTCACATTGGTGGCACTGAACATCTATCAGACCTGCATCTTCCTTCCTGGTGGAACACATTGAGCATTCTAAAATGTGTCTATGGTTAAACAGTGCCTAGCAACGTTATCCTCCAGACCTCTTCTCTTACAGCCACAATTAGCCTTTTTCCAAGGATTCTGCTCTGCTCAGATTTTACTATTTTTTAATTATGTATTTTGTATTTTAATTTTATGTTTATTCATTATTAATCATCTTTATTATATTTTAATTGTCAATGCAGCATCCCAAGCAAAGAGAGGGAGCACTTCACAAATAAGAATATTAATTTATATGTCTTAAAATAATAATTAGGATTTTAATAAAAATTATTCCCCTTAATAGGTCCCTATAGAATGCAAACCCCTACCTTCTAATGAGCTAATGAGCTATGGTTGAATATCATTAAGCACTGTGCTCACTTCCAACTGAAGGATTTTAAGCAGAAACAGTAAACCTTCCAAAATGTTTACCTAGTTGCAAGCAGTAGCTTCCCTGTAATGAGCTGTGCACACAGTCAGGGCGTTTTGCTTTTACTCATGTCTCTCCCATTCTGAACTGGTTAGGGAAATAGACACTGATAATTTCATGGCTGTTTTCAGAACCACTTTGACCCTGTTTCTGTCCCTTATTACTGCTGTACAGACTTCCCCTGGGAAAAGATGAACAAATATCTATTGACTACAAATAGGATACTGAAGACAGAGCAGGGAAATTATTGTAGCTCAGTGAAGTGTAGCTTAGTAGGCCAGTGAATTTATGGTATCGGTAAGGGGCTATTCACAGGACTATAGTTGAGTCAAAGGCAGCTGCATCACCAAAAGACCCACCCCAGCATGGGTGATAACTTTTTAAAGCTGAATCTCTCACTTTATCAGTACAACTATCAGGCATCTGAGCTACTTGGGAAATTTCTCCTTTCCTGAAATTTTTACTGTTATACAATTTGAGGAAGGGCCCTGTGAATCTTGCATGTTTCAGGAACTTCCTTAGCCTTCTAAAGTTCATTTACTTCCTGAGTCTGGTAAGCCTCCTTCCTTCATCCAGAAAGGTTTATTTCAACTCAGAGGAAACAGCTACACAACAATGAGAAAGGAGCTACCCTTAAAATCACAGCTCTGCAAAGCATCCTGGGAGCCACTCAAGGTACACACTTGCCAGTCATGATGTTGATGACGTTCCATCCAAGTATGCCACAATGTTCCAGAAACAACAGGTTTCCCTCATATGTTCCTGTACATGGATGAGAGTGTGGTCTACCCCTTTTGAGTGAGGCATTGAAGAGCAGAGAAAGAAAGCAGCTTGTGATTGGTTTTAGTTTAGTTTATTTAGTTTAGTTTAGTTTAGTTTAGTTAGTTTTAGTTCATTCAGTTCAGTCAGCTTCAGCTCAGCTCGCTCAGCTCACTCAGCTCAGTCAGCTCACTCAGCTCATATCAGTTCAGTTCAGTTCAGTTAGTTTAGTTTAATTTGTTTACTTTAGCTTTGCTTTTGCTTTTGCTTTGCTTTGCTTTGCTTTGCTTTGCTTTGCTTTGCTTTGCTTTGCTTTGCTTTGCTTTGCTTTGCTTTGCTTTGCTTTGCTTTGCTTTGCTTTGCTTTGCTTTGTTCCCACAACTACCATGAAAAACCATATGGAGGTTGAGTATACCTGATTTTTTGACACACAGACTACCCTAGAGACTGCTAGATTTGCCCCTGAATTTTCCTCTTGTTTTTTATGAACACAAAATGGAGTCTGTATGTGTTCTTCTAATGAGCATGCTCTTCTGAATTACTGACAGTGTTCTCTAATAGTGAATTCACTGAAGTATAGCTTTATTTGTCAGTTGAGAGTTTTATAATCTGCTCCCATTTTGTAATCTGAGGAAATAATCCTTTGCTCTGGCATTTCTCTTTCTAAGGAAAAGATGCTATAGCCATCCTGGAATTAACTTCTTATTCTACTGGCATCATTTTAAAACAGTGTTATTATAATGTATTTGAGGTGTATCTGTTACCAGTAGGCTTTCAATGTGTTCCTGTAAGAAGCATTAAGTTTTTTAAGTGTAATATGTGGTTTTTAACCCCACAAAAATAAAAACAGAAAAGAAATTCACATACACACACACAACACACACACACACACCACACCACACGCACACACACAAACACACACACACACACACACACACATATATATATATATATATATATATATATATATATATATACATTCACATGTAGGTGGAACATTTGAGGGTTATTTGTTGTTGGTTAGCTTATTTTTAATTAACTGTTAAGACAATTCCTTTTATATTATTTGGACTCTATCCTTCAGGAAGACTCACTTCAGGATCATTTCTATCCTGTTTACTAGGGGAATAAAAACTCTGTGAAGCATGATCAGTAAAAGCAGCTAGCCAGATAGCATGAAGAGCCATCCTTGTAATCCCAGTTGGTGGCATGTCCAATGCCTATTCCTTCTCTAATTCCTATGTACTTCTTATAGTAAAACTCTGGACACTAACTAATCATAAGAATGGATTCCTCTTGTTTTTTACATGCCTTGTTAATCTTTTATAAATGTCTTTATAATACGTTCACCTCCAAAAATGTCTTGCATCTCACCCCAGTGATGACTACAAAGTCACCACCGTATTTTGCCATAGGACTCCAGGGTATGTAACCAAAACAGTTAACAAAAAAACCTTTTATAGAGATACCCACAAAGCTATCTATTATTGCATTATCCAATATTATGGAATCCAGATTATGAAATCAAACCAGCCGGCTATCAAATATGAACAAATACTGAAACTGTATTATGCATGCACAATAGAGGTTTATAAAATTATACTACTTTTTATGAAAAATGGGAAGGTCTGAGTTTTTGAAACTATACAAGCTAATCTACACAAAGACAGTTATCATGTGCTTTTTCTCATACGTGAAATCCAGGGAGGGGAAAGGAAAGTGAAAGTGAAAAGCAGAATACTAAAGATATGAAAGAAAGAGAGGGTATTGAAGAAGGGGTGCATATGATCAGAATAGAATATAAACTTATGTGAAGATGTCATAATGACACCCTTACTTTGTACTCTAAGTGGCTACTAATAAAAAAAAAAGGCATAAAAAAATTAACACCAAAAGAAATGCTTCATGCCCTTAACTTCACACTCCTACCTTGTCAACCAAGGAACAAATTCTGCTGAGTACCTCAAGAGTCCTAAAGATCATCACAGAGCTTTAACATCTGGGCATATCTGGGAACAGTAGACTCATCAGACCCACAGAGCTGAAGGGCAAAGTGGAGACAAGGGCTAATATTGTCTTTTGTAAGAGAAAGCAGGAAAAAACCATTCTAAAATGCACAGTAGCTGATTTGCTTATTCTTTATTTTCCTATAGGCAAGCAATTAACTCTCAGAGGAAACTAGTTGACTAAAATATCCCAATGTGTGAAAAAAGGGCAAGGTAACAGCAATACACAGCCCAAATCATGAGAATTCTGGAACAAAAACAACACAGTAGATATAAAGTGTGTAAAGGATGCCTTAGAGGCAAACTATTTGGGATAAATGAGTAACATTGAAAAGTTGTTACACAATAAATATCCCAACATATCTAAGGAATGGGAAGACCAAAGAAGAGATGCCAAAGCAGTGCCTGCCACTGAGGAAAACAGAGTTCAAAGCTTCAAGTTAGTAGTAAAGCTCCTGGCTTTGAGCCCTCCAAACCTTGTGTGTCCTACTTGTGGAGAAAATATTCCAAACTATCTTAGCCCAAGGTTGGTAAACATGACTTAGCTCTACCACTCCTGAAGCATATAGCTAATGGACTCTACATTCTACCTCAGAGAGATACTGACTCATGTATATTTATAGCTACTCTATTCATAATAGTCAAGTGATTGAGTCAGCCTAAATTTCCATCAATAGATGAGTGGATAATGAAATTTTGGTATATATAAACAAATGAATTTTATTCAAGCATAACAAAAATAAAATTTGGAAGTTTGCAGGACAATGGAGTAAACTAGAGAACATCATATTAAGCAAAGTAATCCAGGGTCAAAAAGACAAATATTGTATGCTCTATATAGCTCAGATCCCAGCTTCTAATTGTTAAATTGTCTGTGTAGAAATAAATATGAGTAAAAGCCCAGAAAGTATAAAGAGGACTAAGAGAGTTTTTAAGAGAAAGGGTGGGGAATGGAAATACAATGCATAAAATATGAAAATTCAAGAAAGGACCTAGGTGTGGAAGGATATAAGAACGGGGATGGCTGAATAGGGAAATAGAGACAGGAGCTGGGGAAAGGAATCAGCCAACACCAACATTACATATGAAGAAAGTCTACCCTAAAAACTAACTCTATTTGCTCTCGATTTTGCTCAATGGAAAGTCTTCTAAATTTAAATTTACTTCCTAAATAGATTTTCCCACATTCTAGTCCAATTATATTGGTAGTTAACATTATCTTAGCCAATTATTCACATTGGTATTCTGGTTGATACTTCGTTGCTTGTGAATTTGCCTCAGGTAATTTATTACATCTGAGCCTAGTTTATAGAAACAACTGAAAAAAATGAACTCTATCTGGACAGTTTAAGCCTAAAGCTGCATAGGGCAATATTCTATTTTTCTCTTGCCTCTACTCAGCATTCTTGGTTTCTCATTAGATACCTATATCTCTGGTACATGGTTCCTGACTCCTTAACTCTCATTATTCCCCATGGTGGCCATCATTTATATGTCCTTAATATCTACAATCCATCCAAAGCAATTTTCTATTCTGCTATACCACACAGGCAACAACAGCCTTAGCTTCTGAAAATAAAGGAGTATATAAGATCAAGAATCAATACTGCACCTTTATGATTTACTTTATCAATACCCCTTCCCCAGACTTAGCCAAAATATTCTCTGTCAAGCACAGAACATTCCCAACTTTAGTTCCTATCCACATTCATCAACCTTCCTATAATCTTAATGGAAAATGATGTCTATCTGTGTCTTAGGATTTGTTTACATTACTTCCATTCACTGAATTTATTGGTATAATCCTGTAATCACAGAGCTAGCAAGTCTGAAGCAGGAGGGCAATGAATTCTAGGCTTACATAGGTTCCATAAGAAAAGACCGTCCAAGAAAAAACAATAGCTAAATTTGGCCATTGTTAGATTCAATAAAGGTCTCACTGTTCTGTTAGAACCCATTCATAATTCGAGATTTCTCATATATAAAATCACATACATATGAAATGCTATCAGTGCTACTATGAACCCCACGTACAGGACTTCTTCCTTTATCCAGGCTTCTCCTTTAAATCTTCCTTTCATGAGCAACTAATAAAGAAAGTTAATAATAAAAAGAGTAGTGAACTCACAAGTGCACAATACCACCAAAGATCTCCAAAAAGCCATTTTCTTCTATTATTGTGATTGAAGTATTACATAAAAGAAACAAATAGACAAATTTAATTCCTAGAATGTTCCATTTGCATTCTTCAGCTGGTAGACTATAAGATTTCTGCCACTCTATGAATAGTATCCTGAAAACAAAGCCTACACAGGAGGAGGTGGGTCTAAGACTTGGAAATAACTTCCTAATGGCGTCTGAGGAATACTTGACCACAGGTAACACTGAAACTTATCTCAGTTCTGCATGTGAGATGTTCAGTTATGTGAGTAGACAAGCATTTTTACTTAGAATATTTTGAAGTCTGACTTTCAACTGAAAGCACAAAAGAATCTGATGCAGCGATGAAGTCCATATACTGCTCATGGAAAAGTGATGGTTACTATGAGCTTCAACGGCAAGAGCTGCATAGCAAGGTCTCAGCAGTGGTAGTTCAAAGCCAGAACCAGAATCTTGGATAGAAGTGCACAACATCTTCTCTGTAGCACAATGTTCAATTTCTAAAACAAAGGAAATGTCTTCCTCCAAGGGCTCTATTAGTTGAAGAATACAGAATGGTCTGATCCTTGTCTGACACTATGATATGTATATGGTAACATGTCTCCTGATATTAGATTTGATTAGAAATGAGTATTTAAATATAATTGTGGACCAAATGTACAAGTTTTACTTGAGCCAATGTCCTTTGCTCAGAGACCTCATTCTTGACAGCCAACTACATCAAGGAACTGAGGGTCACCATCTACTGGGAGTGGATAGAAGGAGTTACTTGTACTGCTCTGAGAGACACATAGAGGCTCCAGTCTTTCACAAGAGAGAGCAGGTCTTGTTAACATATATGCCTTTTAAATTTACATTTGAGGTTGACATTTTAGATCCTAAAATTTCAGGGTATGTCAGACTGACAGCTACAGACATAATAGTGACAATTTAATGATGGTGTTGAGTCTCCTTCCTAATTTCTAGGACAATGATCTGCCAGCTTTAATTCCTTTGCCCAGGGTGAATAGTATTCAGAAGCTTTGTAAAATACTTCCTCTATGGGAAAAGCATGCAATTGTGGCAATGAGTTTCCAAGATCATTTTGAACTCTGCTTCTTTGTGATACACATAGGCTTTGCAATGAGTTACCAACATGAACAATCCATGATCCTGGAAGGAAGTCAGACATTCCAAAGGCTTTTATCCCACACAAGCTCTTTGTGCAAACAGCATTTCGTTTTCAGCATGTCCACATATGTGGAGACAGAAAGGTTTGATCCTGGGCTTCTTGCAGTTGGCTCATTAGTGAGCAGCTTGTCCAATCAATAAGTGACTGACCATGGGACTAAGAGTTTCTGCATTTGTATGCTAAAAATGTCTTAGAAATATTGATGAGCTCCCGCCTCTCCCTCCCTTCTTCTTTCCCCTCCCTCTTCTCTCCCTCCTTCCCTCATTCCCACACTCCTTCTCCCTCTCCCTCCCTACCTCTTCCTCTCCCTTCTTCCTTTTCCCTCTCCTCTCTGCCTATCTCTTCCCTCTTTTCACTTCACCTGGTGTCACAATAGTTAGTTAGAATGGAGTAGAGGTTTGCAAGGGTGTAATACTCTCTTAAGACAAAATGTGACTTCTGGTTCATGGCCTTTCCTTCCCATGTCATTATCAGCTAAAGGTTCTCATTTAAGTGACAGATCATTTTAGTAATAGTTGAGGCTTTGCAGCAATTTGAACATTTCCAGCAGAATATCCAATACTGTAAGACATGATAAATGTCCAGTTAAAGATGGAGTTCGAAGTTTCATAAAGCAAATGGATAGGGTTGAAACAGTGGGCATTCATTGTGACAGCATGTTGGCTAAGTTTAAAATGGTGATGCTCACTTTTTATGGCATGCTTATGAGGTACCCAATTTCTTTTCAATTTTTTCTCATTAATGACTGAGGAATCATGATGGCAGATTGCATGCTTAGGCTAATTTGGTAGACCAACTGAATCAAAAAAGCTGTTAGTGAATTATTAGCAAGCCTGCAGGTATGAGCGAATAACTTTGGCTGATGTTCATAACTTTCTGATCCATGCTCTTGCTAGTATGGGTGATATGCAGGCAGAAGAGACATAATTACTTGCTCTTTGGACATGACAGCTCACTAGCACTCCTGATTCAGGCTACACAGTGTGTCAGAGAGCTGATTCTTCTCAGTCTCACAGAAGGAGGAACAAAAACCACTGCATGTTATTGATTTCCTTGGCAGAAAGAAAAGTCATTGAAAATATAGGTCTTCCTCTCTCTTCAATAACTCTACGGAAAAATCTTATAAATCAACAAGGTTTGGAAGCAGAGACCTCAGACTAGGTCCCAGTTTCACCAGACATTCACTGCAGATTTAAACAAACCACTTCAATTGTATAAGACTCATTTCTTCATCTGAATGTTGGACTTAATAAAGACTATGTCTTACAGTTCCTGGGAGAATGTTATGCCAAGTGATTGACATATATAGAAGCCTAGAAATTAGGAGTTATTGATTTTTTAAAAATTTCTCAGAGAAAGTAAAAAAAAAAAAAAAGAAGAAGAAGAAGAAGAAGGCATATTGGGGAAATGGCTCACTTGGCACAGTATTTGTCACACAAGCATGGGGACTTGAGATCAGATCCCCAGAACCTACATAAAATCCAATATCAGTCTACAACCCCAGCACTGGGGTATAGTACAGTTGGGAACAGAGCATCCCTGGAGCTGGCTTCCCAGTGAGTCTTGCTGAATAGGTGAGCTTCACATTTGCAAGAGACCATGTTTCAAAAAATAAGGTTGAAAAAAACCAAAATTGACCTCTGTATACATGTCATGAGCTCCTACACACACACACACATACACACATGCATGCATGCACACACAGCACATGTAAAATGGAAAGCCAACAAACAGAAAAACTAAAGAAGCATCATAAAATTACAAAGCAACAGCACAACTGTGGACAGCCAAGTGTGTTAAACTTGACACTGGTAGGAGCTTTATTAAGGAGCAAGCATACTGGAAGGACTGTCTAAAATTAGCTTTGGGATTCTTTAAATTGCCTGAGAGGTGAACTAGATGCATTTGGCTCCTACTCACTCAGTGAAAGGAAAGTTTTCATCATCCAGCTGCTCACAGGACCAGGGGCTCCCTCCTCAGGCAGAGGGGCTATAATTCTCCACAGACTGCAAAGTCTCCAGGTGTTGGAGACACTTATGGACAGCAGACCTCAAATCCAGAGCGCTTGTTGCTGAGTGCTGTAATCGTACCCTTCCAAACAGCACACACCTGTCCATTGTCCCAGTGAGTTTGTCAGGAGCACACTGAAACTTCCTGTTCTGGGTGAGGGGCTTGCCCAAGAGTGTGCCCTGGTTCTTCACCATCTCCCTTCAGAGATAATGAGAGGCTTCAGAGCTCTGCAGCTTCTTTTGTCCCTCACTCTTGTTTTGTGGTTTTCCCAGATGGCACCTGCTCCTGTACCTGCACCCTGTGATTCTGGGAAGTGGTCTGGAGTCTATTACACAGCTGTTTAACTCTCTAAGTTTGTTCCTCTATCAATCTCAGACTGTCCTTGAGTTTGACCCCTATCGTCTATCATTAAATGTTCCCTGCACAGAGCTCTACTAACCTCAGGCAGGCAAATTAATTAAACACTGTTTCTGCCCCAGAAGGCTCTGGCTTCTCTCATCCTTACGCTGTTATTCCATATCTGTAGCAGAAATGAGAGTGAACACAATATATTTAGTAGAACAGAACATAAATTTATTCTCAGTAGTCTCTGTGTCACCCATTGATTGAGTATAAATTATGAACCAGGCAGTCTACTGGTCATTTTATAAACAATGTTTCACGAAAATCTCAGACTAACTTCTGATAAGAGAGCCGCAGTTCAGAGAGGTTAAATCATTTGCCTGAGGTCACACAGCTAGTGAGTGATGAAGAAGAGTTTTGAACTCAGTTCTGATCTTGGAATAATAAGTTATCCTGATTTTTAAGCAACTTGAATAGCCAAAGGGAAATGCAAAGCAGATGAATTGGGCTGGACAGAACACCCGATCATTCAGTCAATTTTTTCTCTAGTCACTAAAAGAGTACCCAAGGGCCTGCAAGTCTGCCTGTGCCTCCATAAATGATTCATTTATTGTCAAGGAATGACTTCGTCATTAAGGAAGAAAACAACATGAACAGCGGCAGATATACAAGTCTTTTTTTGAAAGTACCTTTGTCTGCTGGTCAGCACACAGCACACTCACACTTAAGGCCCGTGACGTTCAGAATGCTGAAGGAACACAATGAGCTTTTGCGTAGAGAGGCATAAAGGCAGAGTTGCTGAAGCCATATCAAAGTCTATATACTACGCAAAGGGCAATGGCTGGTTTATTCCAAGTTTTACATGAACTGCCATAGTCTTTCAAATATTTACTGTTCCTGGGGATGTATGGTTGAATTCCCCCTAAAAAAGCCCAAAGCCGAAGAAAAAACAAGTAATTACTAATTGTCCTTTGAATGTGCTTTATGAATTCTGTTGATGATGTTGCTCTGTGTGATCTAAAGGTTTATATTGACTTAAGTCAGTATGTGTAAATATAATCCCCACTTTCAAAGTATCAGGAGATGGGGCCCTAGAAGGCAAGAATCTCCACTACAGGATTAGTGCCCTTAAAAAAGATACTCCAGACAACTGTTCCTCCCCTTCCCTCCCCCAAAAAAATACAAACACAAGAACACTGTCCTCAAAAACACCAAATTAACTGATGATTTGAATTTGGACTTCCCACCTATACTAGTCAGGGATCTCTAGATTCACAAGCCTTATGGAATGGATTCCAATAAATCCCATATATACATATGTATGTATGTATGTTGTATATTATTTATATATATATATTATATATATATATATATATATATATGAGATTTATTGGAATCACTTACAGTCTGCAGTCAAACTAACCCAACAATGCCTAGACATGAATGGAAATTCCAAGAATCTAGTAGTTTGTCCATCCTACAATGTTGGATGTCTCAATTGGTCTTCAGTATTTGCTGTAATTCCAAAGAAGTGGGCTCTAATGACAGTGAAGGAATAGATATACTAACTAGGTGAAGTCAAGCAGACAAAGAACAAAAGCTTCTTTCTTCTATGTCCTTATATAGACTTCTAGCAGAAGGTATGACCTATATTAAAGGTATATCTTCCTGCCGCAAGATTTGGATTAAAGGCCCATGTCTTCTAGCCTTAATATCAGGATCAAAGGCATATGTCTTAGATCAAAGGTGTGTGTCTTCCTAACTCAAAGGTCTGGATTAGAAGTGGATCCACCCACTTCAAACCAAGTAAAAAAATCTCACATGTGTGCCCTCCATTTCTAGATTGTAGCTCATCCCTGATACAGTCAAGTTGGCAACCAAGAATAGCCATCACACAATTTTACAGAATTGAAAATAAGCTAAGTCCTGATGTTTGTAAAGCAGCTAGGCTCTGGTGCTTATATTAAAGTAGCTCAAGAAAAATAATACAACTGGCATTAACAGTAAAGACACATGTGTCAAGAAAAGTATGAGGGAATGCATGTTTGTTCACAA
The DNA here is from genome assembly GCA_021653895.1 of Mastomys natalensis. Taxonomy (NCBI): domain Eukaryota; kingdom Metazoa; phylum Chordata; class Mammalia; order Rodentia; family Muridae; genus Mastomys; species Mastomys natalensis. The sequence goes on along the minus strand of JAJTUV010001567.1, from coordinate 155,542 downwards.
TGAACGGTGTGTTGGGTTTCATTTGGTAATATAATTTAATGGAATCATATAAGAGTAAATATCTATAATTACCTTGGGATTCTATCATCTGAGTCCACACTTGTAGTTACTATTGCTCCCCATAATGAGTCTCTCTGAGCATTTCTTTGGGTTTGGATGTTGATACTGTCATGTTGGATGTCTTTCACAGGTCTCTCGTCTATGACTTTGCACAGAGCTTAATCCAGGAACTTCTGAACTTTCAGTTCAAACTCACAGAGAATGGAGGAGAAGAAGCTGAGAGGAGTTTCTGTTTTCATGGCCTAGATAGATAAGGAATGAGAAACGAACCCCTCTCTGAATTGGAGGAAATATCAAAAGGCTCTTGTCTTGAGCTTAGTGATCAGAGTCTCCCCTTAAGATATTTATACATGCAACTCTGTGTCTGGAATGATCTTTCCCAGTTGTCTACATAGTAATAACCCCTGTGTTCTTGGAGTCTCACTCAGTGAAAGGGCCACTTCTCTCTCTCTCTCTCTCTCTCTCTCTCTCTCTCTCTCTCTCTCTCTCTCTCTCTCTCTCTTCTCTCTCTCCCCCACACATGTGCGCGCGACACACACACACACACACACACACACACACACACAATATCACTTATATTATTTATTTATTTATTTATATTTTACTCTTTCCCACTGGCACATAAACTCTTCCAAAACTAGAAGGATTTACTTCATTACCCCAAGAGTTAGAATAGTGCCTAACATTTAAGGGGTACACCAGAATTATTTGCTTTGTAAATAAAAGAATAAACTAAATTCTGTAGAGTCTGGTACGGTAAGATATATCAGGGTCAACTGGAATTGAGTCTGAAATACTCTTATCCATTTAATGTCAAAGATTTTGAAATGTCCACTGTAAATTTCACCCAGGGACAGTGGTTTTAATGTTGTCTTCTCTGGCCCCACTTTTTAAGGTGGTGTCCAATTATTTACTCATTGGACCCTCAGGGAAACTAGTAATGTCTTCGAACACACAAGAGATTTCTTAGGTTATCTTGGATTCTAAACAATTATTCTCACTTTCTATAAGTGCTACGTTGAGAGAGGGATTGCTCTATGGATCAGAATGATCCCAGAAGATTCAGGAGCTAGGACTCTGAGCAATCCAGACCTTGACATCCACATCTTCCAAATCTCACTTCTGACAGAGTACACATTCTTTCTGATTACTTTACATATCGAACTTTACATATTGAGAGATGAGGAAAAGACTCTACTGCAGACAGAAGAAGCTCTGAATGATTTATGAAAGAGCCAGCCTGTGTCCTTGGGGACACCATTACAGACCCCGAAGGCACACACATGCCTCTGTGCCTTCCGTTAGGTCATTCACTTATTGTACATATTTAAATCATAAATGACACTGAAGAATGCAATACCTGAGTCGAGGACATATTAGAGAAAGCCAGTTCATTAGCTCACTTTCCTCAGGATGTCAAAGGAGTTGTGTGACTCTTAGCAAGTGACAAGATCCAAAGCAGCAACCATGAAATGAATAGAAAAGTTCTCAAAGTGAAAAAAGAAATGCACTAGAGGCCATTGACCTATTCCAATGTCATCCTGAGTTCACAGTAGTCACTGGATAACATTGCCTTATGTGACTTCCCCTGTCCCTAAACAGACCAATCAGCCCACAGCCATTTTTAAGCTGGCAGTCAGCACGGCTTCTCACTGAAGACTTCTGCATGCAGTCTGCCAGTAGAACAGATTTTCAATGGCCTCTGTCTGTGGGATATTGCTGTCTATTCAGGGATAAATTTCCAAGCAGGGCAAGATAATGATTCCCATTAATGTTGATATTATTCATGCAGCTAAAATCCACATGCCCCCAGCTAAAACATTCCCCTGTAGAGGCTGCAGCCCTTATCTACTCAGAAATCCTTCATTATAGGTAGGTAATATGTTTGTTCTGTACAGGAGCTTGATACACTGTACTAGTTTCCCTTCTTGTGCCTGTGAATCCTCTGAAACACTGGGGAACTTTTATGTGTATGCTTAATCACTAAGCCCAGGCTTCTACTTTGGAGCATCCTGATACTGGGGCAGATGTCAGGAGTTGATACTCTCAAGATCAATGTTAAGAAAGTATGATCCCTTGTAAATAACATCCCACATAAAACAGGGCTTCTCCTACTCAACACTCCTGCCATTTTGAACCAGAACTCTTATGCGTAGGATAAGAGGGCTATCTTCTATATTGTAAGTTGTTTAGCAGCACAACTGTCTTCTACCCATAGAGACCAGTAGTTTATCCTGCTTATTCTTATAATGTTGTCAAATGTACCAGAGGGGGCTGGGGTTACAGGATGCAGCTGAACTGCTCCTGCTTGAGAATCAGTTACATACGATTAAAAATGAAAAGAAATATACTTTCTTATTTCCCAAAATCCAAAATCTTAAGTACAGTTTAACCATAAGCAAACACACATGGTGAAAAAGATAGTATCCAAGGTATCAGACATGGTCTCTAAGCAATGACAAGTCAGGAAATAAACTCAGGTTTTACTAGTTCTGCATTTAGGAATTCCACCTTGTGAAGGGAGGGTCTATATAGATTAGTTGAGACACTTTCGCCTGCTCAGTGAGACAATGGATGAAATTTAGGACCATTTATAAAAACATATTTCTGAATGGTCGCACATTAAAAACAACAGACTCTGGATTAGAATTTGGGTTGCCCATAGCCCAAGCAATGAAAGTTACTGCTTTCATTTATTGACAGATACATATGTATGTTTCTGATTTATTTATCAGAGACAGATAATTGTATTTGACACAATATAAGATGCCAAGCTCAAGTATGAAAAATTACAAACAAAATAAATACTACACCAGTAATACATTGGAGACTGATTATCAAGTACCTCCTAGCACGCCTGGTAGGGTATTTAAATCTATCCTGTAATTAAACTTCTGTAGCGATCGATAAGGATATCACTGTTACCTCATTGATAATGGTGGTAGATGTAATTAGGTACTATGGCCCTGTTGTCCACATCATTGTTAGAGAGACAAAACTTAGTAAGATAACTTAAAAAAAAATGTCGAAATATGTCTAGTAGAGTAGAAAGAAGAATCTCCAGTCCTTGCTTCTAGCAAAGAAACATCTCTCATTAGCCACTACACATGGTATGTGGTCAGATAGATAACTGCTTTCACCTCCTCAGAAAGCCCTCCTGACCACATATCAAAAGTGACATGCCCTCCTTTCCAATTTGTCTTTATCACATCACCGACTTGTTTGAATATTTCTTAACAGTATTTAGAAAGCCTCATTTGCATTTATGAACTATCTCCTGCAGAATGCTAAGCCATGAGAACTTGGTTTGCCACTCTAATCCAATGTCTCAGAGAGTAGCTTCTCATTAGTCAACTCTGAATAAAATTTGTAGAATCGGGACAAGAATGAGTATGTTGTGAGCTCAAATCTCTATGTTCTAATTTCCAAGACTCTGTGTATGTTTATCCTATCATTCCTAAATCCTAGTGTGTTGGTTTCAGTGAGAATCCCTAAAGGTTCATGTGTATAAATACTCTGGTTGGTGAAACTGTTTAGGGAAGGTTAGGATGTGTGGCCATGTTGGAGAGGTGTGTCACTGTGGGTGGCCTTTGAACATTTAAAAGATATACACCATTCCGAAAGTGCTCTTCTGCCCCCTGCTTGGAGATCAAGATATGAGCTCTCAGCTGTTCCTATGACCACACCTCCTGTGGCATTATTATTACTACTCCTCAGAAACCATAAGTTCACATTCAGAACTTTGTTTTAAATCTGTTTTGATCCTGGTACCTTATCACAACAAGAGAAAAGCAACGAAAACACCTAGCAAATCCCAGAAAATAAATAGCATCCCAGAGTCTTGGGAGTGTTATGGATTAGTAAAGCCTAGTAGATCTTTGGAACTGGAATTTTGAACCTATTCTGCCTAATACAAAATCAAAACCTATGATTTGTACAACTTGTCAAGGGTTTAATATGATAAGCAAAGTTAGTGCCCTAACTTTGATGTGTTTGATTCATTGCTGTCTTTGTCTATTTTCTATTGCTATAACAAAATACTTCAATGTAGAACTATATAAAGAAAAGGGACTAATTTAGATGAAACTACTGCATGTGTAGGAGCATGAAAATGATGTCTAGTTTCTATCAGGGACCATATGTGGAAGGTCACATGTACTGGCAACAGAAAAACAAGAGAAAACTGAAAAAGGGAACTTGCTTTTGTAACCAGCCACTCTGCAAAATAACTAACATACCCTAGAGAAATTAGAAATTATCACTGATTCTTTCATGATGAAAGAGTTCCCATGCCCCTTTAAAGAGGTGCGACTACCTCACAGAACCATAATGTGGGAAGATCAATCCTCAATGTAACTTTTAGTAGGAATAATCCACACCCACACTGTATCACATATTCCAAACTACAGAGGTGTTTCTAAAACAGTATTGCACTAGGAAACAGTTTAATAAATACTTACTGAATGCCTGCAGTGTCTTAATCACTGCTTAAGCAAAATAGACACAGCACTAGATAGGGTTCTTTAAACAACCAGAATAAACAGGCAAGATGTAAATATAAGAAGAGAGTTATCATAGAAATTAGATTTGGCATCTATCGAAGATACATATACTCTGCGTTTGCTGTTTGTATTCTGAAGAGCTAATAATAATGGTGGTGGTGGAATTCTGTTCAACTCACAAGTCTTGAGAATCAGTAGGAGGAAGAGGGACAGAGTGAAAATCTTTGAGTGTAAAATACCAAGAACTAGAAGTATCACCGCTGAAAGGCAAAGAGAGTAAGTGTCTCAGCTGAAGGAAAGAAAGGGCCCAAGCTCCTCTTTCCCACCCTTTGAGCCTATTCAGGTCCTCATGGGATTGGGTAACACTTGACCGCAATGCTAAGAACCATCTACTTTGACTGGTTCACTCCTTCAAATACAGATCATTTTGGGAAAGAACCCCACAGTCATGTCCAGAAATAGCATAACAGTCTGGGACTACCCTAGCCCAGTCAAGTCAATGTGCAAACCTCACCACTGCACAGATTCTATAACACCTATCAAATGGGATACTTGGCCAAGCTGCTTGCTCATGGTTATTCTGCTTCTCATATGACTAAAAGCTGTATCATTACCTCAGAAAACATCCATTCCCATTAGATACCCACCTAAGTGACATACTTGGACTTGAATGTCATCCTGGATGGATGCCCATGTGCTATAGGAAGCAAGCTTCTTAATGTCGCTGAGGCTAATTTTCTTCATCTATTCTAAAAGGATAATATTTTATACCTCTTAGATTTCCTCCTATGAATGAATGAGTGCCTGCATGAATGAGCTGCCTTTTTTGATGGATGCAAAAATGCTCACAACGCTCACTAAGAAAGGTGCTTTGTTGCTGTGTTTATTATCGTTACTTGGTTACGAGTAGCTCTCAGGAGGATCTGCAGGACCTATGTACCCTTTCATACCCCCTTTGAAGGATGAGAAAAATGTCCTGTACTGGTCTCCATAAATGCCTCTTTCCCTGTGCCTGACAGAGTTAAAGCTGTTTTCTCAAAGTGCCCAGGTCCCCATGGGCCCTTTACTTACCAGCAGAATCTGTTGCCTCCCTCCTGTGCTCTGACCCCTCCCACTCCCATCTGCACCAATTAGCAGGGAGCAGATTGCTGGAGACCCAGGAGAGCACCTTGAGGCTGGGAGTGCCATGCCAGGAATAGGGAGCCTTCGCAGTCTGTGCAGGTAATGGGGTCGAAAATGAAGATGTATTAGGGAAAGAGGAATTACAGGTCTGCTGATTAAGTGATGAAGTGAATGGAAATGAAAAACGTGGCATAAATTATTAAGGAAACGCTAGCTCCTGGCAAAGGCAGCCAATGGAGGAGGCAGGAATCCACAAAGGTTAGACAATGAACCAGCACCCGTTACCTCGGGCCCCGTTATGACACAAAGCTGAGGAATTTTATTCTGCTTTCCTTATTCTTTAAGGGTTTCTATACTTTCAAAATGTTCCTTAGTTATATGGCTCTGCTCACTGAATAAATACTATAAGAAATGACTTGAGATTAACATAAAAATGCACACACGTCTCTAATCAGAATAATTGAGCTGAAATATTCAGATATGCTATTTGGATTCTAGACAGTAAATTTCAAATAGCAATTCAGAAAGCTGGCTGACCTCAGAACACTCTTCTAAGCAGCCTTGCAGGATGGTGTTCTCTAAAATCACCGCGTTAAAATGAGCTGATTCGGAAAGGAGAGAGGGTGAAGGGAATCCTGGGAGACAGACCCTAGTGTGTAGTTATGCCCCCCTACATACAGCCTTGAGGAAGTTTTGAGCATGTTCACCAATCGATATAGTTTTCACTAAGGTATTGTGATAGTGTTTGCCTCTCCTCTTGCCCCTATCCACAGGCACATGTTTGGACTGAATCCTCTCTTTCCCCAACTCACCTAGGAACACAGTCTCTGGCCCTAGGAAGAGACTATGGCATAGAGTCAGGGCTAGTGGGCATTATGTAAGATACAGGTACAAAGAAAATCAGACAACAGAGAGACTTCACTGCCCTGACAGTCTGACTTCCATGCTCTGAACAGCATGTCCAGTTGCCCCAACCCAGCTCCTGGTAAGCTAATGTGTTTCCTCTTTTGTTCAAGAATTACAAGATAGCTCCTGTCGATAGATGCCTTTGAACTAGTGTAAGCAATGCTCCCAAATGCCACCAGATAACAAGCTGGCACTTGAGACTTGATGTCTCTATTGGCCTCCTGACATATAGTCAAACACACTTTACTTGAATATCTCTGGGGACTGCAAACTCAGGGGCCAACACTACAGATCATGACATTTCTGAACAACTCTTTCTAGTCATGTATACAGGTAGAAGTGACAAGTCATGGAAATGAGCCATCATATAATAAATCAGTTAATGTCATTAAGCCTAAGCTGTGGACTCCTAATATCCCCAGGCACTAAAGAAAACTCATATTCCTGCTAAATAGCCTTCTCCCAAACCTCTTTACACGCAGAGCTGGAAGGTATTTGTTCAAAGAAGGATTGGAGGAGTGGAATAGAATTCAGCACCTTACTGTATGTCCAGATTTGGCATACTAGATAGCATCAAAAACAAGATAAGAAATTATTCATAAAACAACAGAAAGTCTTGTGTCTACCTCCATTAGATCATGGTAGGGAATCTGAAAATTGCCTTTGTGGCATTTTTGTTCATGTTTCCTTGTGTAAATTGTGTTTTTATCGTAGTGACAGAGATAATAAATTTTCACTGTAGAAAATCCCAAAGCATAATAAAGCACATAGAATAAAATAAAAGTCATCCATAAGTTGACAAACTGCAGATGCCCATGTCTTTTTGGAGTACACCCTTCCAAGGGCTTCTAATGTTTTGTTTGTTATGTTCTATAATTTGGATTATATTTTTCATAATGTTTTATAATTTCCTTTTTATTTCAGGTAACATTCTATTCTTGTGCAAGTAATTAAACATCTTCATCATGTTCTTTAATAGATACTGTTTGCATGTGCATATGTGTAATAAAATCAATTATCCTACCCTGGATAAGCTCTATGACTTAGTTTTAATTGTCAACTTGACACAATTTAGAATCACCTGGGAAGAAAGAGTAAATGAGGGATTTTCTATGTTAACCTACAGGCAGATTTGTATAACATTTCCTTAATGATGTTAATTGACATAGGAAGACACAGCCCACTGTGAGGGTAACCATTCCCTAGGCAAAGAGTCCAGAACTGAACAAGAGTGGAGAAATAAAGCCGAGCACAAAAAATCAAGCAAACAGTAAGTAGAATGCATGCACTTATGTCTCTCTGCCCTAGCCTATGAATCAAGCTCCTGTCATTGTGACTTTCCCACAATGATTGGGAACAAGTTGGAATTGTAAGCTCAGATAATCCCTATTCTTCTGGAAGTTGTGTTTTGTCAAGGTATCTTTACCATAGCCACAGAAATGAAACTTAGGACAGACACTTGGGCTATCCGCAGCATTACACCGTTGACATATGATGTGGAAGCCTTGCCTGCCCTAGGACCAGACAGGAAGAATACAAAAAGCTACCTGAAGGAAGAAAGTATTTAATAGTACTTTTTATAAGTCATGAAATCCTACACTATAGTCCTCAGAATTGGCCAACACAATCTTAAAAGCATTTCTCTCTACTTTTTCCTAACCTCAGACCAGTTTTTGACCCTAAGTCATGACACCCTTCTCTTACAGCATTAAAAAATGATAAGTTCTGTCTTTACCCCTTTAATACATACATTGTTTTTAAAACTTTGTATCCATTTTACAGGCCAAAAGTGTTGGTCTCAAGAATTTAACTGCAAGTATCATGGGAGACAGAATTCCTACCCACTGGTTTCTTTGAATAGTAGGAGTCTAACCTCAGTAAGTAACATGACCCAAGTTATAAAACCACACTTGTCATGAGACCATGAGTTTTGTTTTTCCTTATGTGTGATGCCAATCAGAACACATCTATGGCCTCCCAGTCCTCCATCCTATTCTTAGAACCCCCAGCCTTTATTTCTACAGAATTAAGTTCAAACTGAAGCCTGGCCTGCTGTCCATATTTCCGGATTATTGATGAATATCCTCCCTGGCTATTTAACTTAATCTAGCACAATTTTTGCTTTAACACACTGAAAGTCTTAATGGATCTCAATTCTTGTTATGCAGGTGAGGGAAAAAAAAAAAAAAACATGATAAAGGAGAAGTACTCAAGCCAGGGAGCCCAGAGCTCTGAGAGTTGATATCGGTCAATTTTTTCTTCTCTTTGAATTTTAATATGTAACACTGATATAAAAGGTCAAGTGGTTTAATTACACTATTGAGAACCATGCTGGTGAATGGCTAGCTCATCTATGGCTTCTTCAACTAGGAAATGGAACGAATGACCTACAGGTGCAGTGTGAAGGTTAAGTGAAGTAGGAAATGAAAAGTGTTGGTTCCTAGTACTGGAAGACTTCTGTTCTTAAATGCCTTTTTAATGCTTAAAGTGGAAGAGCTCTGGTCTTAGAGTCAGTGAAGGCTGGTAACAAATTTATTGCTGCTGATTGACTTAATTAGGTAATGAACTGATGTTCTTAAATGTTATCCAAGGTTTAGGTAGAAGATGCAAAGCTCAAGGTTTTCCTTGGCCCTTTGGTAAGCAGATTATATAATGACCTTTGAAGACTAGTGACCAATAGTTATTCAGTAAAGCTTGAATTTAAAGGATGCTGTAAAGGAACTTCATAAAACAGCCAACAAAATACAGTAATTGTCTAGACCGGCTAATGGAATCACATATGCCCTGTATCTCTCTCCTCTCTCCTCTCTCTCTCTCTCTCTCTCTCTCTCTCCTCCACACACACACACACACACACACACACACACACACACACTAGAGTGCTATGTGGGCACATAAGGATGCTAAATATTGACATCAGAATGTCTACCCTGTTTCTCTTTATTTTCACTTGCCTCCAAACCATCTTTTAATTTTATTGAGAATTTCATGAATACCTATAATAAGTTTTGATCAAATCCAGTAGCCATTCACTCTCCTCCAGTTATTCCTCTCGGAGTTTATGTAGTGATTTCTGTATGTGCATGGATATATGACCACTTACTAGAGCACAGGGCACAAATTCATGGCAAAAATTCCTGACTTTTCCTCTACCAGCAACTGTCAATTTCTAATGGCTCCTCAGTTCTTCTTTGATGATCCCTAAGCTTTAGGAAGAGAGTGTATGGTATAAATGCCCCCATTTTATTCTCATATACCACCATATATCATATACCATATATATTTAGTAATAATCCAAAGAACCACATTTGGTTAAATTAGGTCTTTGATAGTCTCTTATTGAGTGAAACTGCACATTTCAGGTAGACTACTTATCTCTACCTGCAAGCACTGGTATAAACATATGCACTGATATGCCTGGCTTTCACATGGTGCTATAAGTCTGAACTCAAGCTCCAGTGCAAAACTTTATCTACTCAGTCATTTTCCTACCCCATGCATACTCTTTAAAGGCATAAAGGTTTTTCTGATTGGCTCCAGAATTCATAGTCAAAGAGATTCCAGATGTGAAAGTTCAACACATAACTGGTATGTTTGAAGATGGATAAGGCTCCATGAAAAGGACCTAGGTACAGCATGCAGAAGCGGAGAGTTAGTCATGCTCAGAATGGAGCAGAGAAATCGTTAATATGCATTAGAGAGGCTGTTTCCTGTGGAAACAGATTATGGGAACCACCTGAATGAGTTTAGAAGGGAATTCTTCATCATACAATATAGCTTGGAGACTTATTTCCTTTGATACTCATAAAACTCCAAACAAAGAAGCTAATAGGCTCTCGCTAACTTCTGACCCACATAACAGTGAGGTATACAGTCACTGTACTTGTGGTAATTTGCTATATATCAATAGAAAACTAAGACATACCTTTTGTGGTATATGAGGGTATTTTTTAATCTCATCTTTTCCCACTGTAAATTATGAACCAATGTCAGATGCAGAAACAAATACACAGTTCAATTCCTTTGTGTGCTCACATACTCTGGCCCAGAGTCAAAGCATGACATTATCCCCAGAGGACCCCCTAGCTACCTGGAAAGACATCCTGGTTAAAAGTCTAAGACCCTCAAGAGCCCCTTTGGAAATAGACCTGCTTTTCAGGCCTCAGCACCAACCCACTGAAGAGATCAGACTGGTTTTGAAATTGAGAAAAGTAGGCAAGTCCATTTGGACCTTTTTATCGACATTTCTGACCTTGCTGGAAAAGTGTTATGCTTTGCTATAAAAATTATTGGAGAGTGCAGCTTGCTGAGTGATATTTTATATTATAGGACAGAACACTCCAAGCCACTCTTCTCGGAGGAGTTCAGCAGCCCTGCACAATCTGGAGAATCTCTATGAGGTTTTATTCTTCTAGCATCAGGTCTGGGATGCTAGCAGGTCCTCAGTGTTAACAAGAGATCCTGTTGATAGAATTATCATGTGGCATTTTCTTGATTGAAAATTACTTACTCCAATTTCAAGTTCAGTCACCATGAGCTAAATCTCAAAAGTAAGCTTAAAGTTCTAGGTGATATGTATATACATATATGCACAAAACATACACATGCACACATATGTATACACACAATTGTTAAACCTTGGTGAGTGTTGGGAATATCCATGAATGTTGGATACTAATTCTTTGACAGATATTTTAACAAAAACAGAAGCAAAATTAAAATTAAGAACAAATAGGTAAATAAAACTCTGGGCTGGGTATTGTTTAGTTTAAGAGTTCTGTCTTCTGAAGAATGCTTTTACAACACATAAAAATTCAGCTACTCATTCATATACATTAGGGACAATGTAAGGTTCCTAGGATTAAACTGAAGGAGTCATGCCCATGCATCGAAATATGGAGGGGAGGTCCTATACCATGGAAACCGCAGTCTCTCCTATATACCTCCTTACACTTGGCCCATAATTAACAAAATAACTGGACAACTAGTGATCAGTGTCTACTCCTGTAATTGGACAAGTAATATGAATTTTCTAAACTCTGTTTTCATTGTGTATAAAGTGGTAAAATAATGGGAATATTATGCACATTAAAGGATTAATTTATTTGTTACAGTATCCTAGAGGCTCTGAAGTCCAGGGTCAAAATACCCACAGAATTGGTACCTACTTCTCAGATAAAAATCAGAATTGTTCCATCAGTGAACTCCTATGATGGTAGGATGAAGGGAGCTTCCTGGGACCTAGTTCATAATCATTTCATAAGAGTTATGTCTTCAGGACCTAATCTTCAAACAGCCTACCTCAGATGCCAGTTCATCAAGATTAGCTTTCAACCCTGTCCTTTTAAAGGAGTGACCCAAATATTACTCTAAAAAGCAGCCAAGTACAGTTAGAGACATTCGATTTTCTTTATTTTTTTTAAATGTCTTTTTTGTGTTGTTTAGTGAAACTGTTTTACTGATTTTTGTCCTTAAAAAAATACAGCCAGTGTTATATTTGCATTTAGTTATAAGTCAATTTTATCTCAGGATAAAATATGTGTGTGGGAAGAATCAAAATTGACAGAAGTCTCAGTGATTTTCTCAGGCTAATTTTTCAGTTCTGGCAGTGTAAGGTTTCTTTTTAAGCTGTATTTCTGAATCTGAAAGTGGGATACCACCTTAAAATGTCAATGAATATTAAAACCTCGGTTTGTTTTTTTAATCAGTATTTGCTAAATGTGGTGAAAAATAGGTTTATTTTTTACTAGATAGGTGTTTTCCATTTTTAATTCTATATAATAGAGGAAGCATGATGGCAGGACACACTGTTTGATTGTGTTATCAGCTTCAGAAGACTGACCACCACTGTCAGCCTCACACTGGGCCTGGGTTCTGAGAAAAACTTGGTTTTGCAACATCAGGCTTCTAGCCTGTGTTCTGACATTTACTCAGCAGTTTCTTTAATATTCAAAAATATTTTTTTATTTGTATGTGGACATATGTGTGCATGATGTGTATCTGTGGAGATGGAAACATATTTGTGGAGGTGAGAGGACAACTGAGCAGCTTCACTCTCCTTACACTGGGTTTGAGGGATCAAACTTTGGTTGCTACCTTTGTCTTTACCTGCTGAGCCATCTCCCTGTCTCCCTTTCTCCTTTTGTATCCTCATCTACTTGATAAAAATTCACTCACTGTGACTAAAAGTACTTTTAATATCTATTATTGTATTATAATCACGATATAGCAACCCTGTGGTGGTTTGAATATGTTTTGGCCTAGGAAGTGCCACTAATAGGAGGTGTTACCTTGGAGTAGGTGTGGCCCTGTTGGAGTAGGTGTGTCACTGTGGGGGTGAGCTTGGAGATCCTCCTCCTAACCATGTGGGAGCCAGTCTTCTCCTGTCTGTCTTTGGATGAAGATGTAGAACTCTCAGCTCCTCCAGCCCCACATCTGCCTGGATGCTCTCATATTCCAGCCTTGATGATAATTGACTGAACCTCTGAACCTGTAAGCCATCACCAACAAAATGTTGTCCTTGTAAGACCTGCCTTGGTCATGGTGTCTGTTCACAGCAGTAAAACTTTAACTAAGACAAACACCAACCCCAATAAAATATGAATCCATCATTTGAAGTTAATTTGAGAAAAGTCAATTAAGAAATGTGGCTCTTCCAATTAAGGCATGGAGTTCTTTAGAATTCCAACTGAATTGTCTGTCACACAAGGCAATGTCATTCTCTCCACCCCACTTTAGCATGTGGCTATAGATACAATGACATATAAACTTCCATAAATTCCTGACCAGTGTTCTTTGCACTTGCAACTACTGTTATTGTCATCAAACTGATAGCAACTACACTACTTTTACTTAAAGGGGGTGTCATCATTCCTAGAACTTTCAGTCAAGTATTTAAAAATATGAAAACTTTGAAAGAGAACAATTAGTTTTCTTATCTACAAAGTGCTTCACATAACTCTAGTCAATTGATTAGTGAGGCCATGCCATCCCCATCCTTTATTTTCTTTTTCTCTACAAAATAATCCATCCCCTGCTTGTGCAAACATTTCCAAGGTAGATATCTCTTATCAGACAGGCATTGGGCAGGACATGGAAGTGAGTGATACTCTCAATTCCTAAGCTCAAGTGGCCCACGGCCAAGTAAAGAAAAATCATTAGCCACTCTACCTCTCATGTCTGGGTATCCACTTACCTACTGATAGGACCTACTTCCTTCTGTCACTGTGAGATGAATCCTGAATATGAAAATTGTATGTCCAAGAACGAGTACAAATCCAGGAAATTTCAGATTCTATAAGCAACAGGTAGAAACAATGGAGTAAGCACCTCATGGCACTGGCACGTCATACTGAAAAAAGCAACTTTCGAAAAATATTTAGTGACTGACAGTGTAATAACACATGGTCAGGAAGGTTGTCATTTTTCTTCTGGAGATCTAAGAAGATTAAGGCAAGAACTTAAATAAGTTCCCTTCTGGGGAACCAGATTCTTAACCATTTTCTTTTTCTTTTTTTTCTTTTTTTTTTGAGACAGGGTTTCTCTGTGTAGTCCTGGCTGTCCTGGAACTCACTCTGTAGACCAGGCTGGCCTCGAACTCAGAAATCTGCCTGCCTCTGCCTCCCAAGTGCTGGGACTAAAGGCGTGTGCCACCACCGCCCGGCCTTAACCATTTTCTAATCTAAACCTCAGTTGCCCTTGCGAATGCTCTTCGTTTCTTGGCCACCATCTGTCTCTAGAGTCGCACTCTGAACCCTTACTTGTTGACTGTCTCCAAATCTTCATACACTGTGGTGGCAGGAGACATTGCTGAAAAGAAGGTAGACACACTGCTCTTCTCTGATAGAGTCAGTCCTTCACTAGATAGATGATACAGATGTGAATCTAAGGATAGAGTTTTATAGAAGGAAAAATACAAATCTTTCTGGGTATATGCAAATCATTCTAGGTCTAGTCTTTCATGAGACCCCTCTGTCTCATCACCAACCAAGTACTAAAGTTTCACATTCTTTGTCTTCCCCTTCCCCTCCATTTCATTTTTTTTAGGCAAAGTCTTGTATATCCCAGCACAGGCTGACCCTGAATGCTCTATACAGCTAAGGATGACAGTGAAGTTCTAATATTCCTGCATTGCTGAGGACTATGAAGAAGGAACAAGAAATGGCTTTAGAACTGGTGAAATGCGGCTAACCAGTTAGCACAATCATGAGAGCCCCAAAGACTATGTGTCCTAAAGTCTTCATGCTGTTGTAGAGTTTTGATCTGCTTCTTGCTTTCTCATCCCTCTTAATCTAAGAATTGTATGACTACTTTATGGGGGCTTCCAGCCCCTCAGTGGCAATATCACTAGCACTCACAATTATGGTTCTTGATTTTTCACAAGCATTGATGCTGGAGCAGACAAATGATTCAACCATCACCCTTGGAAAGAACTTAGTTTATAGCTTGTCAGCAATGACCACCACACTTAGACATAATTTGGAGATGTAGATTGATCGTGAAGTTAGGTTAAGGTGTCTTTTACTAGTGGATTTGATGAGGAAATTTTAGGGAGCAATTTGAAGTTCAAAAAGACATAATCTTAATATTTATGGTAGGAATTTTTTATGGTAACGGAACAAGAACAATGGCAGCTAGACTTCCACTAGCTGATGTGACTCTTGCTAAAACTGTGTTGTTAGTCAAGATGATGATTGATTTCTTATACATCCTCACCTTCTTGATATAATTTAATAAAAATTGCTAATGAATAGATGTGAATTCTGAGGATTTAAAGTAGAAATGACTGTTTTTATGTAAAAGATTAGATTTGTGATTGTGTGTGTGTGTATGTGTATGTGTGCCAATATCATGCCATTTTTATTATTATTGCTCTGTATTAGAACTTGAAATAAGGGATAGTGATACATCTCGAAGTTCTTTATTACTTAGGAATATTTTAGCTATCTTGGGTTTTTGAGTTTTCATATGTAGCTGAAAATTGTCCTTTTAAGATCTGTGAAGAAATGTGTTAGAATTTTTTGTGATACATTTTTTTTATTATTTTTTAATTTTATTTTGTTTTTTACTTAGTCACTTTATATTCCACTCACTACTCCTTCCCACAATCTTTTCCCCATTCTCCTACCCCTTCTCCAGTGAGCAAGTGGGGACCCCTCTGAGTATCACTCCAACCTGGCACACTAGTCTCTGTGAGGCTAGCACATCCTCTCCCACTAAGGCCAGACAAGGCAGCCCAGCTAGAAGAACATATCCAACATACAAGAAACAGCTTTTGGGATAACTCCCACTCCAGCTGTTCAAGACCTTCTTGAGTCCTGTGGGTTGTGTCCTGAGTATCATGGATTTTATGACTAATAACCACTTATCAGTGAGTACATGCCATGCATGTCCTTTTGGAACTGGGTTACCTCACTAAGAATGATATTCTCAAGATTCATCCATTTGCCTGCAAAATTCATGATGTCTTGGTTTTTAATAAATGATTAGTGTTCCATTGTGAAGGTATACCACATGTTTTTTTATCTTCAGTTGAGGGACATCTAGGTTGTTTCCAGTTTCTGACTATTCCAAATAAAGCTGCTATGAACATAGTGGGATGAGTGAACATCTTCTGGGTCTATGTCCAGGAGTGGTATACATGTTCTTGTCATACAGATCTTTCACTTGCTTGCTTAGAATTATACCAAGATATTTTATAATATTCATGGCTAATGAAAAGGGTATTGTTTCCCTAACTTCTTTCTCTACCCATTTATCATTTTTATAAGAAGGGCTACTGATTTCTTTGAGTTAATTTTGTATAGTACCACTTTGCTGAAGCTGTTTACCAACTGTAGGTGTTCTCTGGTAGAATTTTTGAGGTTGCGTATATATACTATCATATCATCTTCAAATAGCAATACTTTGACTTCTTCTTTTCCAATTTGGATCCCCTTGATCTCTGTTAGTTGTCTTATTGCTCTGGCTAGAGTGGGAAACCTTATGTTGTCCCTGATTTTAGTGGAATTGATTTTTGTTTCCTCCATTTTGCTTGATGTTGACTATTGGCTTGCTGGATAGTGCTTTGATTATGTTTAGGTATGTGCTTGTATCCTTGATCTATAATACTTTTAACATGAAGTGGTGTTTGACTTTGTCAAAGACTTTTTCAGCAGCTAATCAGATGATCATGTTCCCTTTTTCTTTCAGTTTATTTATATGGTAGATTATGTTGATGGATTTTCATATATTGAGCCATCCCTGCATCCCTGGGATGAAGCATACTGGATCATGATGTTTTTGATGTGATCCTAGATTCAATTTGCAAGCTGAATATTTTTGCATCAATGTTCACAAGAGAAATAGGTCTGAAGTTCTCTTTCTTTCTTGAATCTTTGTGTGATTTAGGTATCAGGGTGATTGTGACCTCATATAATGAGTTTGGCAGTAGTCCTTCTGTTTCTTTTTTGTAGGATGCTTTGAGGAGTATTGGTATTAACTCTTCTTTGAAAGTCTGGTAGAGTTCTGCATTAAAACCATCTGTCCCTGGGTGCTTTTTGGTTGAGAGACCAACTGCTTCTATTTTTGCAAGAGTTATATGGGCTGTTTAAATAGTTTACATGATCTTGATTTAACTTTTGTAAATAATTTTAGAAAATCATCCATTTCAATAAGATTTTCCAATTTTGTTGAGTTCAAGCTTTTGAAGTAAGACCAAATGTCTCTTTGAATTTCCTCAATGTCTGTTTTGTTATGTACCCCTTTTCATTTCTGATTTCATTTATTTGGATACTATATCTCTGTCTTTTGGTTAGTTTGGCTAAGGGTTTGTCTATCTTCGAGATTTTCTCAAAGAACCAGCTCTTTGTTTGATTGATTCTTTGAATTGTTTTCTTTGCTTCTGATTGATTACAGCCCTGATTTCGATTATTTCCTGTCTTCTAATCCTCTTTGGTGTGCTTGCTTCTTTTTTATAGAGTTTTCAGATGTAGTTTTAAATTGCTGGTAAGAGAAGTTCCTAATTTTTTATGGAGGCACTTAGCACTTAGTTCTATGAACTTTCCTCTTAGCACTGCTTTCATTGCGTTGCATAAATTTGGATATGTTCTACCTTCATTTTCATTGGATTCTAGAAAATCTTTAATTTATTTCTTCATTTCTTCCTTGACCTACAGGTCATTGAATTGAGAGTTGTTCAATCTCCATGAATGTGTAGGCTCTCTGGTGTTTTGTTGTTGTTGAAGTCCCGCTTTTATTCATGTTGGTCTGATAAGATACAAAGCATTACTTCAATTTTTGTATATGTTGAGGCTTGTTTTGTGACCAATGGCACTTTGGGGTTTTTTTTAGAGGTTGCAGGACATCTGTCTAGGCCCTTCTAGCTTTTAGAGTTTCAGTTGACAATTGCTGTGTAATTCTAATAGGTCTGCCTTTGTATGTTACCTGGCCTTTTTCCCTTGTTGCTTTTAATATTCTCTTTGTTCTATAGATTCTGTGTTTTGATTATTATGTGGCAGAAAGATTTATTTTCTGGTCCAGTATAATTGGTATTCTATAAGCTTCTTGTATGTTCATAGGTATCTCTTTCTTTAGGTTGGAAAAGTTTTCTTCTATGATTTTGTTGAGAATATTTTCCGGGCCTTAGAGTTGGGACTCTTCACCTTCTTCTATTCCTATTATTCTTAGGTTAGGTCATTTCATGATATCCCATATTTCCTGGATGTTTTGTGTCAGGATTTTTTTTTTATTTAACAGATTCTTTGACTGATGTGTCAATTTCTTCCATTGCATCTTCAATGCCTGAGAATCTCTCTTCCATCTCTTGTATTCTGTTAATGCTTGTTTGCATCTGTTCTCCCTGTTCTCTTCCCTATGTTTCCCATATCCAGGTTCCCTTAGTTTCTGTTCTCTTTATTGCTTCTATTTCCATTTTCAGGTCCTGCACTGTTTTAATTATTTCCTTCATCTGTTTAATTTTAATTTTCCTGTATATCCTTAAGGGATTTATTTGTTTCCTCTTTAAAGACCCCCTACCTGTTTGACTGTATTTTGCTGTATTTTGTTAAGAAATTTATTCATTTCCTCTTTAAAGGTATCTATCGTCTTTATAAGATTGGATTTAAGATCATTTTCTTGTGCTTTGATTGTGTTAGAGTATCCAGGGGTTGCTGTAGTAGGGCATCTGTGCTCTGAAGGCATCACATTGCCCTGCTTTTGACTGATTGTGTTCTTTTGAAGGCCTTTAGCCATCTGGATGGCTTTGTTCCCTGGATATTCCTATTGTAGTAAGTACTGGGAGGCAAGTTGACCTTGATTGTATTGGTGTTGCAGGCCTCTGATGGGTATCCTTGGAATTTATAGTTCTGAATCTGCAGGTGTATATAGTTTAGGATCTGCAGGTCTATATGGTTCAGCAGCTATGTGTGTGTGTCAAATGGTTGGAGCTTACTCATTGGAGCTTTGCTCTATTCATCCACAAAATGGGTCTATGTGTATGAATGAAAAGTGGTTTGAACTTTGATCCATTCACTCAATGTGTGAATGTGTGTGTGTGTTTGTATGTATGTATGTATGTATGTATGTATGTATGTATGTAAAGTTGTTGGACCTTGTCTTGATTTATCCACTCTGTGTGTGTGTGTGACAGACAGAGAGACAGAAATAGAGAGAGACTCTTCCCTTATTTTCTTTTCTAGAGACACCAGCTGCCATCAACAGCAGTCTCCAGTTGCCAACTCTATGCCTCAGTTTACCCAGAATGTCAAACTGCTTTATATCCTTAGTGCTGGAATTACAGGCATATTCCACCATGTCAAGTTTATGAGGTGTTTCAAAGGAAGAAACCTACTGATTGATCAATATCCTTACCCTTGGAGAATCAGTTTCTAAATACTTCTAAACCTACCACACATCTCCACTCCGTATGAGGCTGGACTTATGCAATAGTTTCATGTTTATACCTGCTTCCAGCCTTCCCTTCAGGCTTCCCTCCCCAGCCATCACCCACTGAATTTGTCTCAATCACACTTACATTTATAGAAGCTGAGATAATCATGTAAAATTATAAGCATAAAATCAATATCTACGATATTATAAATGTTCCATAAACTTCCAGCAGTGTTATTAAATTGTGATTGACATTTATACCAGTAATTTAACCTATGCTCACCTTTATGTTGAGGGAATTCTAGAGAAGAGACTATCAGAAATATTTTTCTGGTACCATTTGGCCTCTGAGAGCCATAGCAGTCATCTCATAACCTATTATCCTCTTCATCAAGCCTAGCCTTGTATCTTCTAGTTGCCTTATAAATGCTAAGCCACTAGAAAGAAACAGAGAGTCTGGTTCCTTGACCACACACATGCTAGATGTCAAGTGTTACAAGATGCAGTGTTAGCCATCATCAGACAGTGATAAACTATAATGAAATACAATTTCACTTTGTACTCAACCATGCATTTTATGAGAATCCCATAAAGTTTTACCATCAACCTCAAAAAGCAATAGTAAAGCCCTGTGATTCCTTATGTTTTACTTTCCTGGGTGTCTTCAACAAAGAAAACTATTGATTTTGAGTTGTCTGAAGTACACTCTATAAAAAATTACCCTCAGTCCATAGCTTTCTTTTTACCAGGCTCAAAGTGGGAGAAAATAGGAGATCCCACAGAAATACACATGAAAGGAAGTTATGTGGAATCTTGAGCTAATGACAATTCCCATTTTAACTACACTCAAACATGACTGTAAAAGCTGAAATCTTGACTGAGACCTGACTGTTTCACAAAAATTCTATAGTCCTTATAAAACCATATGAAGTCACACAGAGGCAAGGGTATTTCAACAGAACAGAGAACTTCTCTCTACAGGTTTTTAAATGATTCATTACTGTGTTTGGTCCTTTCAATACTCTTAGACTGTAACTATTAGGCCTATTTCATAGATAAGTAAACAAAGCTTCCCAAGCCTATATAGGCAATCTGACATGATGAGTGTGTGTTATAGCAGTGAATAAACCCCAATTATTCTGTGAGACTTCTAGAACTTTGCTCATTCTAAAGTGCAAGTTCTTCAGTATGTAATGTCAGACTCAGGATGTGCCACAATTGAAGGGCACATTCTAAAGAAGCCAGGGCAGAAAACTTACGGGATGGAAGAGAGAAATAAAAAAAAAAAGTCCAGGGCTTGAAAAATACACCACAACTACAACTTAATCAAAAATCAATGACAGAGAATAAAGCTAGAAAGGTTAATACCCTTAAAAAAAAACAGGAGCATTTCCTTCTGTACTATCCAGGTTTGATGGCATATTCTGCTCATGTTGTTGCAATAGGTACCCATAGACAATGCAGTTTACATAACAACAAATAGTTTCTCCTTGTTTGAAGAGTTTGGTTCCAGGTCAAAATGGCACCAAGAGCAGATCTGTTGGAGACTCACTTCCTACTTTCAATCAATATTCTAGCTGGGTTATCACGTGAGAGAATGGGCAAAGTAGTATTTAGAGTCACTATTACTGCCATGGGTAAGTGCTCTATCTTTATGCCCTAGTCAAACATATCATACCTTAATTACTGATCCCATCCCATTCCATCCCGCACTACATAAACATGGAATGGACAATATCATTCAGCTAATATCTATTTAGTATGGGTATCAAAAACATCTCAGTAGAGCCAAAGGCCAGATCATCCAGATTGGGTCATACATGCATGCATCCATACCTACGTACATACATATGTACATACATACATACATACATACATACATCAACCATTACCCAAAAGGTACTTGAGCCCTATGATATGGTATTCTGAATGCTTAAATGGTAATGATAACTCTCATACAGTAAGATAGCTGAAGTAAATTGCAGGTAAATGTTCCAATACTATCATCTCTCCTGCTTGCAGCCTGCCTGAGGTGATGAAGCCCTATAGAAGATAGCACGCATGAAATAGAGTGTTTTAAACAGTAGGGTTCACATCATTTTCTCCTTTATTTCCCTAAACTGTCTGCAGCAGAAAAAGAAAAATCACCATCCAAACAGCTGTGGACAATTCACAAGGAGACACTTAGCTCCTCTCAGCTGATTGAAATTTATTTTCAGGTTTTAATTTCAGATACAGAGATGACCCCAAACCCATCATTACAGTCACTTGCTAATCCTCCTGAGATGCTGAGATTCTTCATTGCTACTTGCATTTTTTTCTTTCGTGTTTCCCTTCTTGTGATTGCTCAAAGTCAATGTAGGGCATGGGGAGGGTACTAATGGGTGCTTATAGAGACATACGCATCACACCTGACTCACCTATAACACCTTTAAGCCTATATCCAGCTACAGAGACAGTAAAACATCCCCAGGAGGCACAGGAGCTGCCTAGCTTTCCTGGAATCAATCCTAAATGTGCCTGTGTGGGCACGCGTGCCCACACATACACACACACACACACCACACACACACACACACACACACAGTTACTAGGCTCATTTGCAGCCTCCCTGCTAAATCAGGCTCATTCTTAATCTTCTACTTCAAATTGTCCTTTGAAAATACAAGTTCTTCCTGAGCATGCATTAGCCAAAGAATAAATGCTGTCGTCTGTTCAGGCATGTTCCTACTCTAAGACAATAATAAAAAATGACGAGAAGGAAGTAGTGGTAACTCAAATGCAGCGGATAGCTTTTGTAAAACCTGTCTCAGGCAATTTGGTAACGGTGGTTTCAACCCACACATGGGAGACACTCAGCTGGTTAATAGTCTGCCCCAATCTGCATCAGATCTCTCTGGTAATGGCCTCCCCCCAACCCAAAGTCATGCAATTGAAAAGGCAAGTTCTTGTCCCTTCTCCATTCCCTAACTGCAGTGCAGCCTTGTCTTAGTTCCTGAACTCCTTGATTTCAAGCCCAGCATAAGAAACAAAAGATAAAAGGCTTCTTTCACTTTTCATTTGACCTGTTATTGGAGGTTTTAAAGCCTCTTTTCTTCACTAAAGCCCTTGGTATCTTGGAAAATATGATGTGTGAACGAGCTGGGCCCTTGTTAGAATCATCACTGCTGTGACAGTGAACTTCGAATACAGAGAGTCATTACAGCTCTTACTTGATTACCAGGTCCTAGACAGCAGGGATGCATGATATTCCAATCTGTATTCCCCCAACACAGAGGTTTACAGGGCACAGAGAATGCTTTTCCAACTGAATCAAATATGAAGGACTTTATATAGAAATGACAAAAGGACGACTTTGCTCCTGAAGGGTCTCCTTCTTGGGAGTTTTCATTTTCTCCTTTGGCCTTTTCTTTTTTTTTTTTTTTTCAAATATTCTGACATAAGGACTTATTAGAAGTCTCCTCAAAAGGTCCTGGAAAGCTGTATACTGAAAACTGCAACCTTCCTCATGATCGAAACAGGAAACCGAGTATGACTTGGTTGTGCATACGCCGAGGTAATGATATGTAGGTGATATATCTAGACAGTTCACCTTATCTATTGAAGGCATTTATGTAGGTTCTGAAAAACCTTGACTATAGCTTCAGGGTATTCATGCATGCATTTAAGCTCCATTTGATACCTAGTTAGAAAAGCAATCTAAATCTAGATTCCAAAGATGTGTGTAACCTTGACAAGACCCCCATTGGCATAATTGCCGAAGTCCAGGTTTTTCCCAAGAACACAGGATTTTGCTTCCTAGCAAAACAGAAGAGATGGCTTCTGAACTCTTACTGCTGCAATAGTCTCTAGCAATTATCCTGTGTCATCACTAAGAAAATGTTCACTAATGCTCTGCCTTAGTGAACCTTTCCTTGTTACACTGATATTTTCCATGGAGTTCCTATCTCTTGTAAGTAATGCTCCTAAACACACACACACATACACACACACCAACTATTTTTGCCTCCATCTTAAAGAATCAGCAGCCCACTAAAGCAACCACCTTATTCACTAGTACCTCTCAAATTATGCTAGAACAGAAAGGGTGTTGGATCCTCCTGTTTCCAGCCTGGATACCTGGACAGTACCAAGAAACCCTAGTGCAATGTGTGCTTCCTATGTTCTAGCTAATATTTCTCTTTTAATTGAAAAATATATGTAGAAAAAGGTTCACTTACCTTCAACTATTTTTTTCTTCTATGGAATAGCCAGCTCAGCTCTTGCCCTTCTTCACTACTTAAGACTAATCTGGAAGCTCAGAAGGAATCCCAGCTCCAACCACTGTTGTTGGAAACAACATAGAAGGCAGTGGATAGCACTAACTAAACTCACTAACTCAGGAAATAACAAAAGAAGATTTATAGAAAGAGTGGAAGGAAACATAGAGCTCAACACAATCCACCTCTTTTTCAGAGCTCTAATTCTACCTGGGTATGGGCCATGTTTTCCTCTAACTCTATTAAAAGAGTTTAATGGCTTTGCCCTGGAAGTTCTGTCACTTCCTACCCATGGTTGCTCTAAAGTTAGGTCTCCAAAATAAATGGATGAGTATAGTCTCAATTTGAACTCTACAGCAACCCTGTTTGCAATGATTTTAGATTTCTCTGAAGATGGAGAGAAAATGAGCTTGTGCAGACTTAAGTAACTTTTATGGTGTCTGAGAGTTGAAAAATGGGAACAGAGGTGAACTGGTACTGATTGAGAAGAGCTAGTGGGTAATGATGAATCTAATTCAATTGTTCAAGTCAAGACATTCTTTCCAATGTCTCTGCAAAGCAACTTTTATGCCCTACATCATTCATCCTTCTAGATCCTAATGATCTAGGCTTCACTATTGTCATCATTCTGCAAAGAAGAAAGCTACTGAAGGGCAGAGTACAGTAGCCTGCTCAAGGGCACAAGAAAAAGATGACTCGGCCAAACATGTGCTCTACACTGCTAATCAATGATCTTATCCACTGTGTCTAAGAATCTATTAACAAACACTTTTTAAAAATCAGTTTCATGAAATAACAATGATAAACAGTGTGCAACTGGATGACAATTTGTATGGGACAAGCCATAAATTCTATAGGAATTCAGAGTGGGAAGAAATTAGACCCATCAGAACCTTCGGGAAATATTTAAAGGAATATGAAAGCAAGTGCTGGGCTCCAAAGGATGCAGAGGAGTTAGTTAAACAAAATGATGAGGTAACATTTAAGGAAAGTGCCAAGGTAACAGCATTTAAATGTCAGCATTAATAGCATAATAAGCAAAGGAATGCAGTCAAGAATAGTAACCTTGACATTTTGGAGGATAGAAAGAAGGAAATGAATCAGAAGAGAAAGGCCAGTCTTGAATCTTCTTTGTCTTCCAATCAATTTGTCTTATTATTGTCATCATTATTATCATAATTCAGAATTACTTTCAGTATCTGATGAAGGCTAATGGATTATCTTTCCCTATTAAAACTTGAATACATCCAAAGTTGTCTTGGGTAAGGTAGACTGCCTATATATAAAGATCTCCTTCTTGATGAAACATGTCTACAATCCTCTGGCTCCTAACTCCTACCCTACATTCACTGAGGACATGTCTAGCTTACGTAAGTCCAAAGACTAAGTATTCTGAGGTCTACCTGGGACTCTGCATCCTGCTAATCTCAGGTTCAGTCTAAGACTTACATTCTTGAAGAGCACTCATCTTTCATTTGGAAGATGATGCACCAGACAAAAAACAGTCTAAGACCAACACTCTAACCCTTTCTCCTTGCCATTCCCTTTGATTATGTCTTTCCTAATCTTTTTTTCAGGGTTTATGGTATACTCTGTTGCTTTAACACTTCCTTCCCAAAGCCTATATACTTAATACACCTCACATAGGTCTGCTAAATAAATCTCATAAAAAATAAATTCGCTCCCCTTTCTAAGTTATGAAAACTATTGCCACTTTCTCTTAATGAGTGTCTTCTTTCTTTGTCAATCTGGAAGATCAAAGGGTACATTGGAGTCTGGAACCTTTAAACTGTAAAGCCCAAAACTTGAACATTTCCAGGTTAGGAAGTGATAATGGAAATAGAAAACTCTGTGGTCTAAGGTTGTAGATCCTCAAATAGGAAAAATCATAATGCAATGTTTAATAATTATTGTATTAAAATAGTTCATACCTAGTGTTTAGCTAACCCTAGCATATATCTAGTTGTTAAGAAAAGTATAGTATACTTATTTTCCATTCTTATCAGCATGTAGGTTATGTTTTAAGCAAAATGTATTTATTTTTTTAATTAAAGCTGGGGAGATGACTCAAAGATTAAAAGTGTACATTACTCTTACAGACAAACTGGGTTTGAATCCAGAATAGCTCATAACTTCCTGTAACTTCAGTTCCAGGGAGATGATTCACTGGTTAAGAGTACTTACTACTCTTCCAGAGAACTCAGTTTCACTTTTTAGCACTCAATGCCATTTACAACTGCAACTCCAGGGAATCTGATACCCTCTCTGTCCTCCACAGGTACTTTTTGGCCTCTCCAGACACCTGTATCCATGTGGCATATACTCACACAAAAACATATATACACATGAATAAAGAATAAAAAAAAAGGTCCTTTAAAAATACGCGAGTCTAGAATCCCATTGTTATTTAGTTCTGAGAAATAAGATAAGCAGACAAATACATGTTGCCAAAGAATAATTAGTCAATATCTTCATTATGTAATACAATATTTTAGTATTGTATCTGATTTCCACTATTGCCTAAATTCAGTATTGTATTTCAAATGAGATACATGTCTCAATTATTTGACTAATCATGTGATGTGAGACTTGTTTTACCATTAAACATTATTTATGAGTCCATGTATTGTTAGGGATAGATTTCAGTGCCAGGGGACCTTGTTAGATCATTTCTTTTAGTAGGTGTATAGGCAATTAGTAGGTGTCTAGGCAAGGCTATAAATTCTTTAGCTTATCCTCTGCCACTGGATTTGGATAGCTTCCTTTCTTCTTTTCCTTGAAAATAAGATACTCAGGAAGCATCCTAAGCAGTTGTTACTGCACTTCAGATGGTTTAAAAGTTATATCCTCCCCTGGCTCAGCTTCTCACTCTGATGGAAAATGGGGGTCCACTCCAGCCTCTCCCTGCCTAATGATGACAAGCAAGTCCATTCCAGGCTCCTTAAGGATTTTCCACAAAGCACACAGTGCCTTGGAAAATTACTGTGGATGCAAAATATCACCATTAAAAGAGCTATTTTAAACTAAATTGATTCTTTGTTCTTTAGCCAATTGGCTAATCCTCCTCTTGAGGCATGCTTCCATTAAGGAAAGCTTAAAAACACAGCTCATGGACTTGAGACTCAGAGGAGGCAAGGGAAATGCTGACATAGACATTAAATAGGATCCAGTCAAGAGGGCAGCTGCATTCTGATGAGCTACTTGAAGATTCTTTAAGATCTGTCATCTTTCATGTCATGTCAAGAGAAGCAGGAAGGAGAATCCAAAGGAAATTGGGAGAGCTGGTCTATGTCTGGTCACTGGTGATGATCTCAAATGAAGACAGTCTGTCTTCTGGAAGCTATATGCTGAATGCCACCGTGACCTTGTTCCTAGGGGCTCTGATATAGGTCCAGCTTATGTTACCCTCATAGGAGAGCTCTCTGATCCCAATCTTTATCTGTACAATATATGCAAAGATAATTTTTGGAATGGAGAGCAAACTCATTGAACATTCTACTAGATTCCAATGAGGAAAGAACACAGAAGTGGAATAGGAAACATATTGATTAGAAAAAACAGAAACCTGAGAAGACAGATACATACATGGCCTGGGCCTCATTCATACCTCTCTAAAACATAATGTTGGAAAAGAAATGTTTCTTTTTTTCATCTTTAACTTTTATTATTATTTAATTTTCTATGTAATCCTAAATCTCTGGTTTAGTCATCAAACTATTGCTGAACAATTGTTTCATGTGAAGCACAAAGAACTTCTTCCAGAAAAGTCAGATGACACAACCCTGAACAGAGCTCAAGGATGAGTAGAGACGTTCACATCCTTGCCCACCCTGCAACATACCCATGTCAGAGTCAAAAAGGACCCTTTCACCAGAACACAGAGGTTAAACCATTGGGGGTTCCCACTCTAGGGTGAACAGTTTTAAAATCATTTTTAAACACAGCCACCTTAAGATTGACTGGGTTCGGGGATTGCACTGGGAAAATAGTAAGGTGAGTTTGTGATTATCAGACTCTCCAATTAAAAAGTACCATCCACAGGTAAAATAAAAAATTCAGAGGCTTCTCAGAGATGTCAACTGATTCATAGGTGACTTAAATGAATCATTGAAAAAAGAGTCCTTTAATCTTTTGTATAACAGGTCTCTGAAAAATTAATGTTGAAATCATAATTCCATTTTTTAAAAGCCCAGCAACTGTTCTAATCCATATAAGTGCTTGTTATTGACAGTGGTGGCCTGAGTGTTGTCCCCATCCACAAGATGGTCAAGGATGTAAGCTCTATTATATAATCTTAATAAAGAATATGCAGAAAGGCATAAATGGAATTATCTTCCATGTAAAATAAGAAGATTTTAATTAGTCTTCATCTGGAAGAAAATAATAATCAAAATTTTTAAATTATTTTCCTTCAATGTATCTGCAAGGGTTTGATGTACAAATACAGGTCCTCAGAAGACCACCAAATCTATTGCTTTGGAGAGTTGTAGGTGGCCTAAGTTAATCAGAATTTCCCAGGGGGAACTGCTCTTCCTGGTCTGAGTCTCATCAAAGATGAAACTAAGGCCACCCTCTGAGGCTTTGGGTGTGTATCTAATGATGCTCTTACAAACTGAACAATGGGGGCAGATCAGTGGCATGGACAGAGGTTGTCAGCAGTTAGGTGATTACATACCTTTCTCTCTAAATCAATCCCAGTGTTTAACACTTTAAAATCTCCTTTTGTAATGCCTATTGTGGTCATGATCACTTACCAGTGTTTCTTTGCTAAAAGAAATTTAAGATGTTCTTATAAGGCTAACTAACCTTTAAGGTTCAAAACTTCTATCTGTGCTGAGGAGATCATGACTTTGGGTAATCAGAGTTTTGCTTCTATTTTCATTGAGTTCCAGTAACCCTTATGTTGGCATTAGAAACCCCTGGACCAGGTTCCATCACATTGCTCAGTGATGTGTTGGAAAGGGTTTTTATGACTGATCCTAATCTTATAGATATTATCTCTTCTACTTCATCACAGTACCGCTTTATTAGAAATGAAGTGCTAATATTGTGATGTACCAGAATATGAGAAGTGACCAAGCATATCTGCTCCCATATCTGTGTTTGATAATGTATGGATATGTGAGTGAGATTGGTTATAGTGAGGGCATTCACATCATACAAATCAGCACATTCGATTTTTGTTGTTATTGTTCTTTGCGAATTTTATGCATGTTTATACTGAGTTTTCATTCCCTCATTATCCTTTCTCATATCACACTTCGCTCCCACTAAAACCCCCTTTCTCAGTAAGGTCCCAACACGATGATTTTTTTCTTTTGAACCACTAGGTTTTATTATGGTTTCTTGTATGAGCATGAATAGAGGGTTATATACATGAACATAGGCAACTTATCAGTAGCTATACCACTGAAGAAAGTGACATCTTCTCCCCTAGCAGCTTGTGGTCCCTCAGTGAGAGGTAGGGATGTCATGATCTACTCTTCTATGCATGATAAAATAGTGATGGGTTCAATCTTGTATGAGTCTTAGGTAGTCATAGATGCAAGAACAGTGGCCATGTAATGACCAGAGAACATTTTCACAATACTCCAGACCTCAAATTCTCTTAATCAGAGCCATTCTCCACTCTGACCTTTTGCTGAGGACCAGTTGCTATCATTTATCAGCATCTGCCAGCTTTACACCTGGCCAACAGCCCAATAATTCACCCCTTCTACCAAACATGGCAAGTGAAATAAGCCACCCTCTGTCTACACACACATATACTCTTGGGAGTAGTCAAGAAGTATTTCTTTACTGATTAATAAAAGACTAATCTTAGCCTTGTGAATGATAGGCATTGTCTTCTATCCTAAGAAAAGACTAAAATTCTACTTATAATTCTCATTTTTACTGTACTATTTCTAAGACAAATTGACTCCTTGAACTTGCACATAAGTTCAAATGAGGAATTAAATCAGGAACCCTTGAGCAACTTACTATAAATTGTTCAAACATCCATTTGTCAAACTATTAAGGTTTTCAGAATAGTAATGACTCCTGGGTTGTTCATGTTAGTGCACAAAACGTGTCTACAAGCATGTCCCTGAAGCCTAGCCTCCAGTAAGCATTTAGTATCAGCTGTATTGATTGGTTCACATTCTATAAGCCCCTTGGTCATATTCTAAGTGAAAGTTAATATTCTGTATTTTGGATTAGTTTCATTCCATGTGATTGCAATAAATGTCCACTATTAATAACCACACAGATCTGGAATTGACAGAACACAGATTTACAGTTGATGAATCTTTCATCCAGAATCATCTGTTTATTGCCCTATTAAATATTCAGGATTAACAAAATGCAAACTTTAGCTATGCAAACTTACACAGATTTTAGCACTATCTTGGCAAGAATTCTCTGCCAAACATTATCTTTTTGACTCTTTTCCTCCTTTCTTGGTAAAGGACAATAGAATAAAAATCAAGATCTCCAAGAAATATGTAATGTATCCCAGTAAAGACCTATTGTTCACAATAGCATTAGGAAAAGAGTCCCTCTCTATGCCAGCACTTTTATAATGGACACTTCAAAACACAAGGCAGATGATGGAGTGTTAAGAAAGAAAGAAAGAAAGAAAGAAAGAAAGAAAGAAAGAAAGAAAGAAAGAAAGAAGAAGAAAGAAGAGAGAGAGAAAGAGAGAGAGAGGGGAAAGGAAGGAAGGAAGGAAGGAAGGAAGGAAGGAAGGAAGGAAGGAAGGGAAGAGAAGAAAAAAAGAAAAAATACCATTCTCCATTCTTGATATTCATTGTTTTGCTCTTGAAGTTATCTCAGCTTAAATAGGTCCCTCTCTACTCCATTAAATGGAATGGAATCCAAACACCTACTTTAATAAATTATTACAACCCTAGTAGGAACTAAGCACACAGGTATTACTAGTCTAAAATTTCTCATCACACAAGAGAGCTTGGGTTTTCATGCATATCTGATTTTAGATTTTCAGATTAGAGTTAAAAATCTATATAAATGTTCCAAAATTTAAAGACTCTAAAACAGGAAATACTTCTGATCCCAAATATTTTGTATATGTAATATTATATCCAAACATTATATTACAGTTCTGGAAACATGAAGTTTTTCTGATAAACCTAAAATCAAGGTATTTATGGAATTATATTCTTCTAGAATCTCTTGGGCTGAGATACCTTCTTCTTTTTTAAATTCATCAGTGAATTTCTCTCTCCTATCTATCTATCTATCTATCTATCTATCTATCTATCTATCTCTGTCATCTATCTGTCTATCTATCATCTATCTATATCTCGTTCTCCCTCCTATTCTCTTTAAAATACCTTCATAATTACATTGGATTAGATTATATAACCTAGGATAATTCTCCAACTCAAAATTCTCAGCTGTTTGCTATGTCCAGGTCTTTGATGTCTTCTAGTATGAGAGAGTCCAAACTTTCAAAATGATAAGAATATGGATCTGGAAATATCATAGCTAGAGTCTCGTGGTAAAAATAAGTTAGTGGAACTGTTGCCTACCTTAGTGTAAATGAAAGACAGTAGATTTGTTCCTCTAACTGAGGAGACTTCCAGGCTGTATGCCATTTGCCACAGGCTGTCTTATCTCTTAAGGAAGTGGAAGAGTAGCTTCAGAGAGAAAGGTTAAATTTGTAAGCAGAACTTCAAGGAAATATATTTTTTTAATTCCATGCTTTTACCTTTTTATTCTTATGTGCCAGGTTGGAATATAAAACTATTTCAAATCTTCAATCTCTTTAGTCATTAAAAGATTTTAAAAATAAGAAACAGCCTTAGGATTGAGATCAAATCAATGGTTTATCCATAAGACCTTTTGTTAAGACTTCACAAAGACTCAACAGCACACCTAGTTAGAGTCTCCCAACTAGACTAAAGAGTTACTTAAAAATCTTAAAGCCAGTGTTCTACAGCACCTGCACACAGCCCAAAATAGACAGAGGTCTGTCTTTAAAGGAATTATGGAGTGACTTTAGGGGCACAAAGTGAACCCAGACAAATTTATAAAATTCCCACTGAGTAAGATATATAAAGTTTTGTACCATCTTGAAATACATGAAGCAAAGAAAGTTTAAGTGAAAAAAAGTGCTGGACCCCCAACATTCTACAATCAGGAAGCAGGAGGAGAAGAGAAGTAGACTGGAAAAGCAAACCATTAGCTCTGTGCAGAGGAAGGGCAGAGAGACAACTAAGGACACAGGGAATAATGAAAATAGTCCTAGCCAAGAGACATTTTCCCCTCTGGAATGAAAAGCCACAGCATCATCACCCTGTGAGTTTCAGAATTTCTATGGGCCTATAATTGTCATGTGCCTACTTTTATAATAGCAGTGGTTATGTTATCAACCTAAATTTATCTTTGTTTTCATCAGTGTCTATTAGATAGAAGGCATTAGAAACCTATCATTTTAGCTCAGAGGTCTCAAGATCAAGACAAACTACACCAAAAAGTCTTCATCCATACCTACATGTGATTCGTATCATAGAATCCATAAGCATCAAACAAAGTTAGGCAAAACTTTGCATATTACAGATATAAACACATAGGCCTGTGGATGAAGACAGTAGACAATTGCACAGTTTTAAAAAACTTAAAATACACAGTATCCATATCCCTATAACTACACTTGCTGAGTCTTCTGCCACACTGACTCTGAGATTGGATTTCTTTTACTAATGAGACATCATTCAAACACAACATGTGTGAGTTTTCCTTGGACAACTTTGAAGAACTTCATCCAGGTAAGACACACACACACACACACACACACACACATGAAACATCACTCAATTTTAATTTTATTAATCAGTGACTTTAATGGAGTTTTTAAATAATGGTATGGGTAAGTAATTACTTACAGGAGAATGAGTAATTCAAAAACAGCTTCATCACCAAAAAGCCCACACTCCAGCATGGGTAACAATTCAAAAATGTGTGTCTCTAGATCTCCCAACCATATTTACAGACAGGTCCATCTAAAGGATTCTCATTGTTCCTATAATTTTATTTTAAAACTTTGGCAAAGGGTCTTGTAATATTTCAGGAGTTTCCTGGGCCGCGTATTTCATTTCCTTCCTGAGTTGTATGAGCTTTCTTCCTTTAGAAGAGAATGTTTCATTTCAGAGGAAATATCTAGTTGCACAACATCCCAACCTTCCTCTGGCTCTTACAATTTTGTTCTGCTCGCTCTTCTTAGATGATCTCTGAGCCTTGAAGGGAATGACATAGATGTCTGCGTATTTTCCTCAGCTGCTTCTGTCAGTCAAAGATTTTTGCCACTTCATCGTATTAGATGTTAAGTTTCTCCCTGTGGAACAAGTCACAAATTCAGTAAGAAAGCAGTTGGTTGAATCCGTACCACCCATGCCACTATTACACTAGTGTAAACAGTTAACTGCCAGGTTGATACTATATTGATATTATTATGTGGAGGTTCCGTAGATGAATATGACTGTTCATGACAGTTCTCCCTCAACAGCAAGCATGGTGCCTTTCAGAACAATGAAAGCTAAAGAAGAGAAAGAAAGCTTTCAGGTCCCTCACAGCCTTTATTTCTCCATGCCCTATTGTCTAGCGTGTGGTGGTGTCTTCAACAAGAGGGATTTCCCTCTGATGTTGCAAACAAGACTGGTAGCCATAGCTGTCAGAGGGATGTTACAGGGATCACCCTAGCCAGCCACTCAGAGGAAAGTAACTCACTCTGAGACTGACCCAACCTTTTGACTCACGGGAATGCTTTTTCCTACTTATGCTATTAAATTCTTAACTGCTGTCTTTACTTGTTATTACTGCTGTTTCAGATGATTTGTAAACATCTGTGAGATACTCAGACACCAACAGTCAAACAGTAGATGGATCTTGGAGGTTCTTACGGAAGAATAGGGGGAAGGACTGGGGTTCCAAAGGAGATAGGAACTCCACAGGAAAACCAACAGAGTCAATTGACCTGGACCCTTGTGGCTTTCAAAGACTGAACCACCAACCAAACAACATACATGGGCCGGACCTCCCTGCTCACATGTAGCAGATGTGTAGCTTGACTTTCTTGTGGATCCTACACAGCTGGAGTGGGGACTATCTAAAAAGCTGTTGCCTGTACTTGGGATTTATTCTTCCAACTGGGCTGCCTTGTCTGACCTCGGTGGGAGAGGATGCACCTAGCCTCACAGAGACTTGAAGTGACAGAGGGTTGCGGGATACCTGGGGGCAAAGGTTATGCACTCTATCAAATTCATGGCCTCTTTTTTCATTAATTGTTATTATATATATATGTGTGTGTGTGTGTGTCCTTAGGTATAACCAGATCAATCTATATAATATTACTTGTATATATGCTTTCAGAGCTGACCATTTATTATTGGAAAATGAACCAGTGTGTTCTTCTACAGGAAGACAATTTCTCCAACTCTGAGAAATTTTTAGTTGCCTGTAGTGGTTTTTTGTAGAGTTGAGGCCCTGTGAGTTTTCCAGTCTACCTTATTGTACTTATTCAGCTCATATTTGGGCAGTCTTGTGTGTGTCACTTCTGACATCAAGAGGAGATACACAGCCACAGCAAACTCCTTATTCCCATGGTCCTTCCAATCTTTCTACCCTCTCTTCTGCAAGCCTGAGATATTACATTTGAATTATAGATGTATCCTTTGGGACAGAGCTCCGTAAATTTACATTTTGATTGGTGGTAGTTTTCTGTAATGGTCTCCAACTGCTGAAAAGCGAGGTTGAGGGGTGAGAACCACATGTATTTGTGGGTATTAAGGCAAAATATTTGGAAGTAGTTAGGGACTGTGCTGGTTTTATAAAGTGGTGGTTTTAAATTCTCCTCTAAATTCCATGAGTTCACTAGCCCTAGGTAGTTGGCTGTGCTTTCAGTACCAGGTATGGTTGCCCTCTTGCTCAGCAGGTCTTAATTCTAGTTAGAGAGATTTTGGTTGCCAGCAATATATAAATGCCACTACTGCACCCTTGAGGTTATGATGTCATGTTGGTCATCATAGTGGTTCAGAAGCATCATAGTTGAAGAAGACTGTTAGTTGGTTCCCTCCTTTGGAAGCTTGCATGCTATTTTCTGGACCATGAAAGTTAATCTTCAGAGAACAGGCTTTCATATCAGTTCTAGCTCAGAAGTTTCTGGTTCATTTATCTGAAGTACATGAAAGCTTATGCAATAGGGACTTAACTTTCACGTCTTAGGAGCAACCAAGGGCAAAAGGAATCATCTGTACTCTTGTGGTAGTCTCTTCAACAACCTTGACCAATCATTCAAAAGAGGTTTCTCATAGCTGGTGTGTGGTGTTTGTCATATGGCCTTTGAATCTTAGAGGGAGCATTGTCAGACCACATGAAAAACTTTTTATTTGAACTATGTTATTTAACACAGACTCATTCATATTGCAAGGTTTTTTTTTCACCTAGACAGTTAATATTATGATTCCTTATAAGCTTTTTAGGCATCTTTACTGTTATTTTACCATCCTTCTTCTTTCTCCATTATTTCCCTCCCCCTTCCAATTCCAGTTTACCCCCCTTTTCCTCCTTTGTTCCAGATCATATCACTTGTACCTGCTAGTCCCCTCGATATTGCTCCTTCACCTCCTTACCCTGTCAGTGGTCTTTTTTTACTTTCATGGTTTTGAAATAAAATTATACCTGTTTAGGATATTTTCCTGACATGGCTAGTCTAGCTTTCCTTAGGTTTCAAGGGAACAAGAGACAAAATAATATAAGCCTCATTATGTTGGCAGAACCAAGGCTCTAGTCAACATTCCCACTGATAAATATAGGTATGCAGTGGTAAACCTACAGAATGTTAGCCCACCATGCTTTCAAATGACCACATAGTAAGACAACTGCCATAAGAGTTTAATAAAAGCATGTTTTCCAGAAGTTACTGAGAACAATTAAACTAAATGTCAGCTTAGTTACTTTACTCCTAGTACCTGAAGCCAGGCTAGCTCCCCACTCACTCTAAACCAGCCTCTCACTGTGACTTCATTTCTATCACTACCAACTTGCTTCTCAAAAATCCCATTCCTCATAGCCCCATCCTTGCTTGCTTACAAAATAAGACTTATGAATTAGTATGCATGGACTATGGATGATGAATGATGATACATGTTCAAAGTGGAATGAGTTTTTAAAATATCATCAGCCTTTCCAGGATGAGTCCATACTTCCTCTGTACCACACAGACCCAATATATAAGACTGTCTGTTTGCCATGGGAATAAAATTTCATCAAAATAGTGTTGTGTCTTATTTTAAGAGACACTTCTCTTCCTCAACATAGTTTTCCTTTTGCAAAAAAAAAAAAAAAGGTGATATTTGAAGCATATTCAGTTTTCCCTCCAGGTTCTTGCTGAGCCTAGACTCCTAAGCAAAGTCTCAAGAAAATTAGAAACTCTCTGCTTCACAGATTGATGAGGCAGATCCAAGTGCTTCAGTGTCTGAGTTCCTCCTGGGAAGTCACTTCCATGCATAGAGAAGGACAGTAACTCTTCCAAGGTAGCAGCTCACTGTATTGACTCCTTGAAAATGAAAGAAGGCAATGATCCAAAAAGGCTCCCTTATGTACTGCCAAGGACACTGGGGAGAATCATGCTTCTTCCTGTGTAATAAGACTGCTTCTATCCTCAGGCCTGTAAGTGGACAGAACTTCACATAGAAAGAAACTGAGGCTCCTGGAACGTAAGTGCCTGACATGCAGTCACAACATCTGTACAGGGCACGTCTTCAAGGGTAAACTCAAGTTACTCTTTGACAACACATTCTAGTGACTGTCCCTTTTTAAAGAAGCCTGAACCTAAGTCCTGTACATCTTTGTTAGTATTAGCAGGTGATTATTTTGTGACCAGTATGTGAACTATGGAAGACAGTAGTTGCAATGGAGATGAACACTTTGAAGAATGCAGGCATTGAACCAGGTCAGTTGAGTGCTGATTTCAGGGACTTTGAAGCTGGATGGTCAAAAGACAGTTGATTGACATCTCTGTGCCTTGGCTTCCATTACTTCACATTAGAGTATTAACAATAGCCTTACCTCAAACAATCTGAGAGATAAGATTAGTTAGGACAACTGATAGTTGGTATCAGCTCTTATGTTGACTGGAATGCAAATGAATACAAGACCAGAACACAAATATTGGACCACAATGCTTCAAAACTTTAGAACTCACAACTTCCCACTGATGTCCATTTTCTGAATTCCTTTCAATTAATAGGGTCAAAAAAATAGTAATCTTTTTCAGTGAGATGAATGTGGAATTTTTCATTGACTTGATGAAAACTTTTTGTCATAGGTCTCTGTATTAAATAAATTATTTACCCTGACAGAGGAAAAATGAACATGAGAGAGAGCAACAGAGAGAGAGAGAGACAGACAGACAGACAGACAGAATTTCAGACTCCTTCAGAAAGCTCCCTGATACCCTGTGGAACTCAGTAGACACCAGAGGGATCAATGTCTCAGGGAACCCAGACAGTACGTCAGCCATTCAGCACACTTGTGTCAGCATCTGTGACTCAGAGCTCTAAAGATGAAGGGGAATCAATCAAAACACATGAATAAATCCTGAGTCTGAAGACAGTGGAATTCAAAAATACAGACAAAAGTCCAAGGGATATTCCAGGGAGATTCGTGATATGCATGCCTAACTCTTTGTGCTTGGAATATATATTATCCAGTAAAAGAGAGACAGAGAGTATCAGAAAGACAGAAGCAATTGCACACATAATTCAGTAATAAACATCCCCCTCCTAACAGCATGCCTGGGAATGAGACTAGCAGGGCCTTGCCTCTGCTACCACTCCGTATACCCCACAAATGTCTGGTACAAAACAGTGTGTGCAAATGCTAAGCAGAGCTATTTTTTAAAAATCTAGGTCCCGGTCCCTGCCAATGTCCTTCCCTAGTGTTCTAGCAAAGATAGGAACATATGCTCCAACGATGGAGGAAAAGCAGGACTCACTAGTGTAAACATCCAGCTCCACAGAGGTGCTTTTCCAAAATCTTCCAAGAGTAACCTCAATGACAAAGAATTGTCATGTCAAGTGCAACTGCTATAAACTAGGACCCTCAGAGTTTACTTAAAAGCATTGCCTTTCTAAATCCATAGTATAAATTGGGAAAAAGACGTTCCAGTCCTTCTGTAATGTTCGAAATCAGGCATCCTATTTCCACACTGTACTTAATTGGACAGCACTTTGATAATCTACAGGATTTTAGTATTTTGAAAGAAGCAGAAAACTGCCCCACCTTTCCTAGCCAGGATTATGACTTTATCCCTTTCACGTTACTAACACACTTCACTCTTTGTATACCACCAGGCCTCAATTGTGATACAAAGAAGGGGCAATGTTTGCAATAAAGTCAGCAGAAGGAACACCTTCAGGAATAATTGAGCACGACTATGACAATGTGTTTTTATCTTCTGATATGAAGAGGAAAGTATCTTCAGATATAGTACTGTCAGGATTTTCTTTAAATTTATCTGTAACTCAATTATATGGAGTGAGGTAAGTGTTACTTTCTCCAGGAAACCAAGCATTGTGTGTGAGGGAAGGAATTCACGTAAAGAGATCTATCAAGATAGAACTTTTTAACACCTGAAAGATGTAGGCATAAAAAGATTTTAAATTAAGCTAAACTTTTTTATGCTTGAAATATTACTTTATATATAAAATAAAAGCAAAATATTGCATTTGTCTTATTCATTCAGTTATAGTATATTACATTCAGATGTTTACTGTTTGACAAATT
This sequence comes from Mastomys natalensis, assembly GCA_021653895.1. Classification (NCBI taxonomy): domain Eukaryota; kingdom Metazoa; phylum Chordata; class Mammalia; order Rodentia; family Muridae; genus Mastomys; species Mastomys natalensis. The sequence goes on along the minus strand of JAJTUV010001567.1, from coordinate 117,039 downwards.
TATACATGTATATAATGCATTCCCGTCTCTTACCTCCCTCCCATTCTCCTTCAGAAGCTTTGCATCTCAACAAGCCCCTCTCTTACTTTCGTGTCTTCTCTTGCATGTGATCACTGAGTTTTCCTAAGAGTTTCTAGCTGGAATACTGTGGGAGATGACTGACTACAGCAAGGGCTTTTATCGCTTTTCGCCGCTTGCTGCAGCCATGGTCAACCCCATCGTGTACTTCGACATCACGGCCGATGACGAGCCCTTGGGCCGCGTCTGCTTCGAGCTGTTTGCAGACAAAGTTCCAAAGACAGCAGAAAACTTTCATGCTCTGAGCACTGGAGAGAAAGGATTTGGCTATAAGGGTTCCTCCTTTCACAGAATTATTCCAGGATTCATGTGCCAGGGTGGTGACTTCACACGCCATAATGGCACTGGTGGCAGGTCCATCTACGGAGAGAAATTTGAGGATGAGAACTTCATCCTGAAGCATACAGGTCCTGGCATCTTGTCCATGGCAAATGCTGGACCAAACACAAACGGTTCCCAGTTTTTTATCTGCACTGTCAAGACTGAATGGCTCGACGGCAAGCGTGTGGTCTTTGGGAAGGTGAAAGAAGGCATGAACATCGTGGAAGCCATGGAGCGTTTTGGGTCCAGGAATGGCAAGACCTGCAAGAAAATTATCATTTCCGACTGTGGACAACTCTAATTTCTTTTGACTTGCGGCTGTTTTACCCATCAGACCATTCCTTCTGTAGCTCAGGAGAGCGCTCCCACCCCATCTGCTCGCAATGCCCTGTAATCTCTGCTCTCACTGAAGTCTTTGGGTTCCATATTTTCCTCATTCCCCTTCAAGTCTAGCTGGATTGCAAAGTTAAGTTTATGATTATGAATAAAAACTAAATAAGAACTCAAAAAAAAAAAGCCAAACAAAAGAAGTAAAACAAAGAAGACAGCAGAAAATGCTGGATTGACAGCTGTTGGGTATTGCTTTCTTGCTGCACTCTGCACTCTCTGCTGTCCTAGAAATTCAATACACTATGCTCTCCGTATGATGTACCCAGGACTGGACATAGATACCCTAGCACCATTTTACCATATTATTAGATTCTGAGCCCCAAGAGCAGAAGAAAGCTGCTAGCTTTAATCTCATCATACAATCATTTACTAGGATTATGTCCTTTAACAATAAAAGAAAATAAAGAAAGAAACCTAAAATGTCCAGTACTGGATGGTGACTATCATGGATAAAATATCGAACATTCCAATGTATCCAACATCACCCTTTCTAGGGCAACCAACCTTTCCTTCTTGACAACAGATGCAATGTCACATCCTAACCAAAGTCAGAGCAAAGACTTTAAAGATCCATAATAGTCAACAAAACTAAATTGGAAAGTGTAGACATGTAAAGATGTGTCCAAGTGAAAGAGGCTTTAGGGTGCCAACCAAATTTCTGCACATTCAGCATACAAGAAGGGTAGCTCTATGCTTAGTATATTAAATTTTCAGGAGGGTCACCTGTCCTGAAGAGCAGCAGCCTCCATCTCTTCTCAGCCTTGGGGAAGCAGCGACCAAAATGTGCTGGCAGCAGTCAGACAAAAAGACCTGAGTAAGTGGAGATTAACTTTCTGTCCCTCCAGCAGAAATATGCAGAGTGGGCAAAAAGCAAAAAATTAGAAATTCCTTACCACTTTCTTGCAATCTTTCCCCCTGATTCTCCAGGTTTACCTATGCAGCGGACAATAGCAGTGTGTGTTTTTGTCCCTAACCACAGAGGAACGACTTCCTCAGCAAACACCCTGTTTTTCACACACCTTGATTTTCTCTCTTATATTTTTCAATTTTCTAATCCATTTCTTCCAATAGCTTCCAAGAGAATGATGAGGGAAAAGCTTTCAAACTCTAACAGTAAAAGTATACAAATGAATAACCATAGGCGTGTGCACTCCTGTGCGCATTTAACTGAACATTTCAATTCCGTTGACAAAGCACAAAAGGAGCCAGATTCCAGAAAATAAATTCATTCCTCGGGCATAATTCAAGCCTTCCAATATCAAGCAGAAGTCCAAATTATTTGATTATGGGGACTTGATAAAAAGGTAACCATGCATTGATGGCCAATTACATGCAGGAGTGACTGCACCTCTATGTGGACTCTTAGTATTGCCATCTACAGTGCAACACTTAAGATAGAGCATTTAGAATAAGTTGCTGTGTTTACAATGGCCCTAAATAATGAACTCTCTGATAGCTTGTTGATTTCTATGCATGATGAATGGATTTAAACAATTGCCAATATTCTTTCAAGCAAAATGAGTTGTGAATTCTCACTTAAGACAAGGATAACTACATAAATTAATTTAATAAGAGAGAGGTCAAAATTAAGGGAACCTGGTTGTATTACTAGTGCATGAGGTCTGATAATCTCTTTGTGCATGAAGTAATTACATTTAAAGGTAAAACAATGGAAATTACTTATTCCATCTCATGGAACTCTAGATGAATGAGTCAAAATCATGTTTTCTAAGGTGGCTACAGTCACATGGTGGCTGAGACTGGAGTTATCTCTACAGCATTTTTAATTACAAGTCTGGTCCTTGATAGTGGCTCCAAGCTGGGACTTCATGGGGTGTTGTGAGCCAACCTTCTTTTCTTTAATTTATTTATTAATCATTTTATTTGTTTTCATATAAAATGTTATCCCCCTTCCCTATCTCCCCTCCATCCCATCCCAGCCCATCCCTTTGCCTCTAAGAGGGTGTTCCCCGCCCCATCCACTCCCATCTCACCCCTCTAGTATCCCCCTTCTCTGGGACATCAAGCTTCTACCAGGCCAAGCACCTCCCCTTCCACTGATGCCAGATGAGGCAGTCTTATGCTACATATATAGTAGGAACCATGAACCGGTCCATGTATACTCTTCAGTTGGTGGTTTAGTTGCTGGGAGCTGTGAGGAGTCTGGTTAATTACTACTGCTGTTCTTCCTATGGGGTTGCAATCCCTTCAGCTCCTTCAGCCCTTCCCCTAACTCTTTCATTGGAGTCCCTGGACTCAGTCAAATGGTTCACTTTGAGTATCTGCATCTGTGTTAATGATGTGCTAGCAGAGCCTCTCAGAGAATAGCCATTCCAGGCTCCTGTCTGCAAGCACTTTTTGGCATCAGCAATAATGTAGGGGTTTGGTGTCTTCTGATAGAATGAATCTCATGGTGGGGCGGTCTCTGGATGGTTTTCTTCAGCCTTTGCTCCATTTTTGTCCCTGCATTTCCTTTAGACAGGGACAATTCTGGGTTAAAAATTGTGAGATGGGTTGGTGGCTCCATCCCTCCACCGGGGAGGTCATGCCTATCTACTGGAGGTAGTCTCTTCAGGTTCTATCTCCTTGCTATTGGGTATTTTGGCTAATGTCATCAACCATCTTTATGGGACTGAATCCCAGTGAAGCATTCAAAAACTGGATACTGTCTGATATGCTGGCTTTTACAACCAAGTCAGGGACACTACAACTCCATTTCATTCAGTACAAGCAGGTAACTGCAGTGTGTCCATATTGAGCTGAAAAAATAAAAGTGACTACATTTCTTGGAAGGAAGAACATCATAGAATTTACAGCACAATCTGTCCTTCAAGCCTTCACAATCGCTTTGCTCAAATTATTTAAAACATAGGAGCTCCACAATTAGTATATCAAAACCTGTCCTTTTCCTATCTCGAAGCCATCAGTAGAAGAGCAATGAATTCACCTTCATTTCTCCAAATAGTGATTTTGTTGTTGTCATGGGTGTTGTTACTGGGATGGAGTCCCACATATCCCTTCAGAATTGGTTTCAAACTTTCTGTTGTAACCAAAGATCCTAGACTAGTTAGCATTAACCTAACTTGACATAGCCTAGACTAAGTGAAAAACAGGGTCAATTGAATAATAGTCTTTAAAGTGGCAATGGAGTTGGTCTGTGGACATGTCACTGAGATATTGTCTTAATTGATATTGGTGGGCTCAGTCCACTAGGAGTGATGCCATCTCCTGGGCAAGTGGCACAGAAAGCTGTGAGCTCTCCAGAGTGAGCCATCAAGCAATGCCCCTCCACAGTTTCTGCTTTGAGTTCCTGAGTAGCTTCTCTCTTTGGTTTCCCTCAATGATGGAATATGTGACCCAGAACAGTAAAGTAAGATGAAAATAACCCTTTCTTCTCCAAGTTTATTTTAATTGCAGCATTTTATCACAGCAATAGAATGAAACAGTTACCTTGAACTGAGATCATTCTGTCTTCAAGGGCAGGGATTATAGACATGCATCACTATACTAGTTATATACCTTGCTAAAACCAAACCCAGTGCTTTGTGCATAAAAGCCACAACTCCACCATCAGAACTCTATCCAGAGCCCTTAGATCCTTGAATATTCAAGAGAGCAACAGAACAATAATGGTCACCATTTACTTGCAATTACTATGTTAACTGCCTTAATTATGTTCAATAGGCCTTATGTAATAGATACATTTACCATCCCCTCTAATCCCTATGGATGGATCTTAAACTCTGAGTAATAGCTCTTGAGCTAACAAACTCCATGTTTGTTATTCCTCTCACAAAGAAAGGTCACGTGCTTTTTGTTATTTTCAGTTTGGTGACAGCAACATTCTTTTGGTTTAAGACTGTCTTCAGTATACTGGTCATTATCAGGGCACATTTTTTTTTTCATTCTTTATATGGTGAACAAACATAACATCCTCAAGTCCCTTTCTCCAGCATGAATCATCTGCAACTACTATCCTTTAATAAGAAGATGAGTACATGTTGGGGTTAGCCTACAGACACTTTCTGAAGCAAGGAAATCATGATAAAAAGACAGGGGCAAACTGTCCTCTGAGAGGCTCTAACCAGCAGCTGACTCAGACAGATACAGACATCCAGAGCCAAACAGTGGATGGAGCTTGAGGACTCTTAAAGAAGAATAGGTGGAAGGATTGTGGGCCCTAAGGAGATAGGAACTGCACAGGAAGATCAACAGAGTAAATGAACCTGAACCCTTGGAGCTCTCAGAGACTGAATCACCAACCGTGGAGCATACCTAGTCTACACAGATCTACCTCCATGGGCTGAACCTAGGCCTCCCTGCACATATGTTGTAAATGTGCAGCTTGGTTTTCATGTAGGTCTCAAACATCTGGAGTGGGGGCTATCCCAAAACATGCAGCCTGTATATGGAGTATGGTCTTCTAAAAAAAAAACAAAAAAACAAAAGAAAAAAAAAACAGTTGTTCAGTTATTCATGGAATATTATTTTTTTATATCTCTTGTATTCAGTTTGCAACTACTTCATTGAGAATTTTTGTATGTATATTCATGAGGGATACTGGACTATAACTTATATATTTTTGTTGGGTTTACACTTGATTTCACTATTTCAATATTATTTGCTTTGTGAAGGAGCTTATTGTGGTTCTGAATTTTTTTTAAACATAACTCAAAAAGCATTGCTTGTTTGAAGGCTCTATAGAATTCTTGTATAAGTATATCTGACCCTTGGTATTTTGCTTGTTTGTTTCTTTTCATTTTATTCTGTTTGAATGCTTTTTAAATTTTTTTGATTTGCTGAAAATAAAAATTAAAAAAAAAAAAAAAAGAAAACTCTTCATCCCTTGCTGAAGGCCCTCAGTGCTCAGGGAAGGCAGGCTGCAGTTAAAGCCTGAAAGTAGAACTTTATAAAAATACCAGAGGCCAAGCCCAAGAACTGCTGATCACTGAAGAAGCCCATGCTCTCCGCAGAGCACTCTGCCCTGGCTGGTCTCATTATTTTAAAGCACAGCCACAGCGTTAACAAGAAGTGCATGTGGAAGCTAAGCCCAGCATGATCAGGACCTCAACTGAAGAGTCCGTACAGAGGCCAGGGGTGAAGGGAGACAAGCAAGCACCCCTACTGATTATTGACATATTGACCGAGGCAGAACAGCCAGAAAGTCAGGCCATCCCTGAGTCTTCCAAATACACACTACTTTATCATAATGGAAAAGAGCTTTGCAGGCAGCCTAAGAGCACGACATGATGGAATCAGACAAGTGTGGGCCCAGGTGCTGCTTATTGGCCATCGTTTCCAAAAGACCAGAATGGCAATTTGGAAGAGGTCAGACTTAATTCAACATAGTCACCCACACGGAGCCTGGACCTTGTTCTACATTACTCTTGGATTTTAAAAGAAAAGAAAGGAAGAAATAATGGGAAATGGAACAGAAGGCAAAAGACAGATAATGTTTATCTTTCCCCTCAGAATATATTCTGTTAAAATTTTTCCATGCACAGTCAGCACTTAGGAGCCTGAGGTTGTACACATCGGTAGAGTAATAAGTGCATGCAATAAATAAATCTAAAAATGAGGTTGCTTCAGTGAAAATATGCCTGAAAAGAAATAATTAAACTGGTCTCCTGAGAAATGTAGAGAAGTCCAGACAGACTTAATAACAGAGATTATAGAAATGGCTGCTATGCTGTTCGTTTCTTGCCAGTTTCATATACTCTGTGAGTTGTTACTGGTAGGTTGTTGAATTTCTGTGCAGTAATTAGGTCTGGCCGCCATTGTTATAAGTTCTTCACATTGTTATAGTTTGTCAGGCTTAGAGATTGGCCTACTTCTCACTTCCAGGAGAACAAGGGCATAGGTCAGGTGTCTAGGCTGCAGCAGTGTCTATTTGGGGAAACTGGATCACATTAAAACACACAGACACACAGACACACAAAGAGACACACAAACACACATACACACTAAGATCTTGGGGCTAGAGAAATACCTCCACTGTATACTCCTTTAGAAGGGGACTCGAGATGGGACCACCCTGCTTCCAATGGTGACAACTAAAGTAAAACTATGAGAGAAACAATGTTATGGGGTAAATGAATACTGATCTATTCTGCCACCATCGCTGTCTTCAAATTTGCCTTTCCTTGGAACAGTGTGAACTTTCAATGTCAGGCTTATAATTGAAGGCAGTCTAATCTATGATGTCGGGACTCCATAACTATGGAGTCAGGTATCACTTCTGCCTAGAGAAAGCTTTCTCTCCAACATAAGAAAAGTCAACTTCCTCAGAGAGGCTACAAGGATGTAAGTACAAATTTTAACCTTCTGTTTCCTGATGAAATGGATAAGGGCTATAAATGTTTATGAAGTCAGACACGCATGAATTTTTCAGCTAATCTCACATGCAGGAAAGACCACCTGAGGCAATGTAGATAGCAGAAGAAATTGGTATCTTCTAACTGTTATCTGGAGACAGTTTCCCAAGCCTAAAACTCCAGTCATTTCTAATTGATAGCAATGTCTTTCGCCACCAGCAAAACCACTAAAAATTTAAGAAAAAGAATGCATTTGCCTTCATCACCTCTACCCCAAAATTACATTTCTACTAATATTGCTAGTTCAGCATACAGTGAAGGTGTGCAAACTTTGGATAGAATGTTGGGAGTAGAAAGTATTGAATTTCACTAGTAATGCCTTTGATATGAAAACCAAATAGGACTTTGGAAAGAAGTAGAAAGAGAATTTTTTAATGTTGTTATGACCTTAGATACCAAGATAAACCTTTCTGGAAGATGAAAATGTGGGGAAAGTTGTACACAAAGGCATTTGGGGACTGGATGCAGTTCCTATGTAGATATTCACCCTAAGGAGGTCATAAGTGACACAGCCTCTACTTATAATCACTGCATCTCAGAATTGTAGATTTTGTTTTGTTGTATACTGGTAAGACTCTGGGCCCAGTATTTGTCCTATGTTCCTAGGCAGAAGGGATTGTGACTTGAAGGAGTCAGTCTTCTATAAGGGCTGTGATTATTGAAAGACAGAAGCCTATGTAGGACAGTGGCAGCAGATCACAGATACCAGATGGAATACAGAGGGCAACAAATTTGTGAAGACAAAGAGCCAAGCAAAAGCTCCAAAGGGGGACAAAAAAATAGCAGAATAACGGTTTTGTTCCATTTTATTTTTTCACCAGAAAAGTAGATAAATTCTATCAGACACAACAAAATACACAGGAGTAATGAAAAAGTTAGTAGGAAAAACCAAGCATATGAGTCCACTGTTGTATGATCCTCTCTGGGGTATCAGTGATGTACACATGGACCAACCATGGCAGATGGATGGCAACCACATACCTTGTTGGATGAAGTATGTCCCCAGAGGCAGGCTTTACTAGTTAAACCCTTGTGCCACTCCAAGTTCCTCTTACTTCTTAATGCTTGCAGTTGAGGATGTGAGTTCTCACCTTCTCCTGCTCTACCCACCATATCAGCAGTTGTGCTTCCATGATAGACTCTTATTCCTCTGAAACATGAACCCAAATAAACCCTTCCTTCTGTCAGTTGCTTTGGGTCAAGGTATTTTATCACACCAACAGAAAAGTAATGAATACAGCTATAAAGGTCAGAGCCCTTAGCAAGGAACCTTCTGTTGATGTTTTTGACAGATCAAAATATTTTCAAACTGCCCTCTAATGTATTTATGTTTTTATCCATAAGTTAGTGCTGTTCTCAGGCTTAGCCTGAGAAGCTATCATTTCCAATGGTCAGCGATGAAAGCAGAAATTCATAACAAGTACAAGAATAACAATACATCACTTTGGTGAACTCATCTCTAAGCAAAGATTACCACCATTTACGTCACCATTTCTAAAGTTCAGAGCACATCACGAATCATGGAAGAGTAAGCAGAAAGAATGTAAGAGCTGCATGAAAGAATGGGGCTGCGAAACATTGTCTAAAACATTGTCATTTGGACATGACAAAGATACTGCATCCAAGAACTCACAGCATCAGAAGTTCCACCTGCACAAAACATGCTCAAGACGGGGTCCTCCAACATTCAAGTATGGATCAGGAAAGGGTTCCTGAAGGTCCACCCCTCTCTGAGGAGCAATTGTGAGTCAATAGTCGCTGAGTGTTCTAGTTTGCTTTGTGTTGCTGTAATAAAACACCATGATCAAAAGAAACTTGGAGAAGAAAGGGTTCATTACAAGTTTCAGGTTAAAGTCCATCGTTGAGAGAAGACGGGGCAGGTAGAAACATGGAGGCAGATACTAAAGCAGAAGCCATGGAAGGATGATGCTTACTGGCTTGCTCATTATACTTTGTACACACTTTGTTATTCCACCCAGAACTATCTACCCAGGGGTGACACTGACTATGGTGAGCTATGCCCAGGCATTAACCAAGACACAATCTGATGGATGGAATTCCTCAGTTGAGAGTCACTCTTCCTTAGGTGACTCTCATTTGTGTCACATTAATGAATACTAACCAGAACACCAAGGTAGGAGATATGTCCTTCAATAGGGGAGCCATTATTAATATAATATTAATTATATTAAATATATTATATACTTTTCTCAAGTAATAACCTTCCTGCTCATGCTCCTCCAAGCAACTCTGATTAAACGCAGCAGGACATTAAAAATGCCTAGAAGTAAGAGGACTTGTTAGGGGAGGAGGGGTGGTAAGAGTGGAGGCATAAGAAAAAACAATGAAATTAAGTATTACATATGTATACATTATATATACGAAATTGTGAAAGAATAATGAAAACAATTGAGGACATTCTTCTTTCTCTTCTTCCTCTATCTATCTTCTCTATTTTCTTCTTTAATTGTAAAAAAAAATAAATAGTATTGATATATGTATAACCAATCAAATCGAAACATTTACATAAAAGTTCAACAAACTTTGCCTGTACAATTACAATTGTACTTTCAAAGGACCCCATATTAGTAGGTTCATATGTATCATCCTACACTTTTCCCATAACAATAATACATGTGAATCTGTGCAATACTTTTAGTAGAACCTGGAATATGCATGGGTCAACATATAATTATCATGTTTCTTACAATTGATCTCTATCATATGTATTACACAGAAACTTTCCTTTCATGTGATAGTATTCCTTCATTTCCCTTATTCATTCTATTAACAGTTATGTCATATTCTATAAAATATCATAGAGCAAAAATCAAGAGGCTATAGTATCCTGATCAAATTTAAAACCATTCTGCTTTTATAAAGTTTTATTGGTATCTAGCAATTCTCATCTGAAAATGCATTTTACATATTCCACAACGTAGAGTGTTTGCTATAAAGACTACAAAGCCTTAAATCGAAAGCAATATTTTCCTAATTTTTCAGTTGTCCTTTTATTAAAAGAAAACATCTCTCCACATGTCTGTTTTCATTAAATTTTATCAGATGAGTTACCAGTTCAATTGCTCTGAACATTTTTAATATGTTGCTAGGAATGAATTCACATAAACACTAAAAATACAAGTAAGCATGATTTGTGCTAGATACTACTGGAAGTGGCAAGAATCTTGGCTCTCAAACATCTTAGCTGTGCTATTGGGCATGACAATTTCTTTCTCTGTGCATCAGGTTTTACTACATTAAAATGAATGTTAATAATAGTTTACCTCTTGGAATTATTACAAAGGCATAGCCAGGATTGTGGTGATAGATATCCCGGTTATTTCTCTTCATAAAATTTTGAAGCATGTGTCTCATCAAACAGCAAATACTTTTCTGAAATCTTTACCTTAGAATCATTAGAATTTTCTGAAACTGTCAATATGTGGCATCCTCCACGGGAGGGCAAGGCAGCACACAGCTAATTGGAACAGAATATGCTGATCGCCATCTGAGATCATAACGAGATTATAGGTGCTGTGAGAATACATATTGCATTCTCTTTCTTTTCTAACAGACCTCTATATGTCAGTTGAGAGAGGTATATGTGGAGCTTGCTGCAGTAAGTGAAGTTTCTGAAATGCTTCAAGACTAACCTGCTTTGCATCAGCCCCACTGTACAAAATAGAAAGAGAGCGAATCTAAAATCTGCTGAGTCTGTGGCATAAAAGGCACAGTGGGCACTAGATAATAGTTAATGTGGCAGTTTGAATGAAAATAGTTCCCATAGGCATTGTTAGGGGGTGTGGCTTGGAGAAGGTGTAGACTTGTTAAAGGAAGTGTGTCACTGGGGTGGGCTTTGGGGTTTCAGAAATTCAACTCAGGCCCAATGTTTCTTTCTTCCTGCTGTCTGCCAATTCGGATGTACAAATCTCAGCCACCTCTCCAGCACCATGTCAGCTTGTGTGCCACCATGCAATAATGAACTAAAACTCTGAACCTGTAGGTCAGTTCCAATTAAATGCTTCCCTTTATGAGTTGTGGTCATGGTGTCTCTTATAGTAGTAGAAACTATAACTAGGCCAGAAGTTAGTACAGGGAGTGTGATAGACCTGACCACGCTTTTGTTTGGAGAAACATAGACTTAAAGACTTTGGATTAGGAAAGCAGCTGTATGTTTTACACTGTATGGCTTAATGGGCCATACTTGTAGGAACATGTTTAAAAAGTACTGAGGATGATTTGAACTATGGGGTTCAGGCTCAAGGGGTTTCAAAAGTGAAGAATATTAATATGTAGCCTAGAGATTGTTCTTGTGATATTTTGGTGAAGAATGTGTATAATTTCTTCCCTTGTGCCAAAAAAAAAAAATCTGAGGCTAAATTCAAGTGTTATAGATTAACACATTTGGCAGAACAAATTTCTACACAGCCTAGTTATTGACTGTGTTGCTTGGTTATTAGTGGCTGCACTATACAGGTCTGTAATGAAAATAAGTAAACTGAACAAGAAAAAAATTAAAATGTACATTTAGAGGAAATGGAGACACCTGGAAATACAAACAGATTAAAGAAAAGTCTGATGTTAAGTGGAATAAAGGGAATGATGACCCAGAGAAAGACCCCACCCAGCTAAGCTTCCACAGTGGAAACGGAACTAAAGAAAAGTGAAAAAAAAAATAAATAAAGAAAACTTAGGGCCAGCTGAGGTAGTGCTCAGTTTTTAATTCCAGTACTCAGAAGACAGAGGCTGGAGGATCTCTGAGTCAAAGGTCAGCTTTGACTACAGAGAAAGTTCCAGGACAGCCAAGCTTAGGCAGTGAATGTTACCATTGAAAACAGAAAGCTAGTGAAAATATAATTGAACAGGGCGGGGGGGGCATGTTTCAGCACCAGCAAGCAGGAAAAATTGGCAAATTCAGCTATGTGGTTCTGACTTTATAGTCACGGATACAAGAAAGGAGTTATTGGATCTCCCTACATAGCTAATGAAAGCCACTGAGGCCAGGCCTATGACAGGAGTGTCCCTACATGGAAGCCCAGAGAGGCCATTACATGAAGTTTTAAAGGCAAAGTCAGAATTGCCTTGGAGACCCCAAGATGTTGAAGATGCTAGAGTTGTGGCATAACCATCAAAGGAAGCTACTAACAAGAGTAGAACATTCCCAAGAGAAAGAAGTGTGTTGCAGTCAACAAAGCTGAAAGAAGTTGGAGCTCTGACAATCACTTTGATATCAGACATGGAGATGCAGAATTTAGAGTTTGCCCTGCTAGTTTTCAGTCCTACTTTCATCCAATATTTCCTCACTATGCTTCCTTTCCTTCCTTTTGGAACAATAATCTATATTCTATGTCATTGAATGTTGAAAGTATGTGATCTGCTCATTTTAGATTTATTTTATGAGACTTACAGTTAAGAGATTGTCATGAGACAAAGAGACTTTGAACTTTGGACGTTGACATGATTTTGAGACTGATCAACTATGGGACTTTTGAAATTGGACTGAATGCATTTCTGTACTATGATATGGCTATGATCTTGTAGGGGTCACTGTAAGGTGGTTTATATAAAAATGTTCCCATAGGTTCATAGAGAGTGACACTATTAAGAAGTCTGGCTTTGTAGGAGTAGGTGTGGCCTTTCTGGAGGAAGTGTGTCACTGGGAGTTGGCTTTGAGGTTTCAAATTCTCAAGCCAGGCCCACTGTCTCTCTCACTTCCTGCTGCTTTCTCATCTAGATGTAGAATTCTTGGCTGCTTCTCCAGCACCATGTCTGCCTATGTACCACCATGTTTCACACCATAATGATAATGGACCAAACCTGTAAACTGTAAGACAGCAAGACAGCCCTGGTTAAATATTTTCCCTTAGAAGAGTTTCCATGGTCATGGTGTCTCATCACAGCAATAGAAACCCTAACTAAAACAGTTAGAAAAGAATGAGAAGTCCTGGTGCTCAGAGTATGTAGTCATAGAGAAAATAATACACTGGGTTTTTTTTCTAAAACTAGATAAAAAGAGCCTAAATGTTTCTCAAAATAACATAATAAATGTTTGAGAAGATAAGTGTGTTTAATCTGATTTAAACCATACATGATATATCAAAATATCACATAGTATCACATAAGCATTTTCAATTGTTTTGTATTAGGTATCAATTAACATTTTAATGAAATCAATTGAAAATAATTATTATCCCCTAAGTTCCAGGTTTTCTAAAACGTGGAATATGCTTATGTTCTTCCCCTTGCTCTTACAAGCTGTGCCTTATATTGTACTTTCTTTTGAACCTGTCTGTATCACTGCTTATCATATCTTATCATAGCTACTAAAATATAAGTTGACTGATGAATAGGCCAAAGATCTACTTCGAGTCTGTGTCTTTTATAGCATCAAGCAAAATATGCTAAAGAAAGTAGAGATTCATTAAATAACTGAAATATCATGTCACATAAACTTGTTTCTAATATGAACAAAGCAAAAAAAGGAGAAGTTTTGGTTAATTCAGTACTTTAGTTACTAGGTTGCAGCTAATTAAAGCCTTTGGGGTTTGGGAATCTATCACAGAAATGTTTCTTTCATGAGAAATCATGAAAACAAAATAAAATAGAATCCCCTTCAGTGTCCCCATTTAGAATATGCAAATTTAAAACTGAATAGATTTTCCTCTCCTGTATCTTCAAGACCTAGGTTCTCAAAATTATGATAATTAAAATAACATCTAATAAGCACTAACACAACTGTTAGTTCTCCCTCCTCCCCCAAATATTATGAGTTTGGCATTATTCTTATCCCATTTAAATCAATTTAGAAAGGATGATCAAACTTTTCTCATGTCACCCAAGGAGGATATGCCATGCCACATGTTAAACCTCAGATGTATGGTCCCAGAAACAACATATTTCTTTTTATACTGCAGACATTGACTAACAAAGTCCCCCAGAAGCAAATTTCTAACTGAGAGGCCTGATTTCTTATCATACCAGAGTTAGACTCAAGAAGGTCAAGTTTAATGATTGGACTTACATTCATCTACAGGGAAAATGCCACTCCAACACCTGTTTTTCTTGTGTATAAAATGGAACCTCCTATGTCATTTAGCCATTTCATCACAGTTACAAATATTTGAGAGAACAACTTTAAAAGTAGAACATTTCGTATTTGCTCACAGGTTTTTCCAGGTTTCAATCCCTTATCAATTTTCTCCATTGCTGTGGTCCTATGGTGACATAGAACATTATGAAAAACAAAAAACAAAAAACAAAAAAGTATCTCATAACAACCAGGAAGCAGAGGGAAGAGATGGTGACTCACTTTTAACCTCCTCACCTTCCACAGTCCTGCCACCCTCTAATAGTCTACTCAGATTTTTAACCCATCAATGGATGGAAACCATTGGTTGTGTCAACACTCCCAACATCTAGTCTTCTCACACACTCTTCCATGGATGTGATTTATGAATCTCTCAAACAATCCTCAATCCAATCAAGTTGATAGTTAAAATTAACTACTGCAATTTTTACATGACAGTGAGATCACTGTACTACAAAATGTGGATTTCAGTAGAGAATGGAATGACGTTCAAACTATTTATGCTCCTTAAATGGACTCCAGATTATTCCAGCCATCCAGAGACTGGGCTGATGCATAGCCCATTACTACAACTATCCTCATTTCATCACAGTGATACTTTAAGGATTATGAGTGCTGTTATAAAACAAGATTAATGGTAAGAGCCAATCTTACCAGAAGGTCGAAGAATAGTTTTAAGCTTTTGCAAACCCTACAAGTTTTAAATATCTTTAGACTAGAGCTTGCATAAAAGAATCTTCTAAAGTAAGGATCTTCTACATCTGTATGGTGGCAGCGAGGAAAGGATGAAACTGTCTAGAGTTGAGTAGGAGAATAAAACTCCATGGTTAGTTTCTCTTGGAAGTTCCCTGTCCTCACCTAATCTTATCATTTCATTGAAGACTGCTTTCTTCCCCCACTTGCAAAATGTGAGTCTTGTCCTTGAAGCATATGTCCATACAGAATCTCTCTTCTCTGAACATTAATCTATGTTTAGTGTATTTCTCAAAAATGACTAGGGAAAAAATTCTCATCATCAAAGACCCAGAAACATCATGGCTTTAAAATGAAGATGAAAGCTTATAAATCCCTGTCTAAGATCCCTTAAGTGATTCACCAGGTTGGTGAACAAGGCCTCTCTGTTATCTGGAGAACCATATTCCTTCAAAATATTGTCTCTGCTGTTCTCTGGGGGAACTATCCCCCATACATTTGAAGCTGGAAAACAGAAATGTCAATCTAGAAAAGTACTTTGAGAAGGGAAAATACCAGAAATCTGATGGGACATTATGTATTTTCCAGCAAGAGGAGCAAAAGGACTCATTGTTTTCTATTATTATCCACTAACCAAGACTGTTCTGTGGTCATATTTAAGCAAATGGAAAGCAGAGAGGTGTCACTTTTCACCTGGAGAAGGGGAAAGCAGGGTTTTTAAAGCAACCCATTTGCTTACATCTGAGATTCACATGCTACTTATGATTAAACTCTTTGAATAAGTGTTTAATTTTCTCAATCTGAAGCCATGCTGAATGAAGAATTCTTTGGGGCAATAGTTTAAATGAAGATTAAATAAATGCAATCAACATAATGAACAGAAGAGTTGGAGAAAGAGTTCCAATTGGAAGAGAGCTGACTTAGCATGCCCAAGGCTCTGGGTTTGATCCCTAGTACTGCATAAAATGGAAGTGGTAGTGTACACCTGTAGTCCCAGCTCTCAAGAAGTTAGAGACTGGAGGATTAGAGAAGTGCAAAGTCATCTTTAGGTACACAGAGAGTGTAAGACCAGAATGGGCTATGTGAGACCATTTCTCAAGGAAAACAACAACAAAAACAAACAAACAAGAAAAACAAAAAAAAAAACCAAAATAATTAAAAACAACAATTCAATTCTTGAAGGTTCCCTTTATAACTTTCTCCTTTCTTGTTCCAACCATACCTTTCAAAAACTACCAGCCACTGGGTCACTGCTGACTTGACTTTTGCCATTACATAATGTACCACACTTCTAGATTTGTAGACAGATGTAACCACACCATACACACTGTTTTTATATAATCTGTATAATTTGTCACAATTACCTTTATGTTAGTTCATATTGGAAAGAGGATTAGCCAGGCTTGGATAACAAATTCTGGACTGTGAATGACTTGCTTTGAATAATAAGATAAGTAGAGTGTTTCTTAGGAAAATAAGGATCAGAGTTTAGAAAGCAGATCTATAAGAGGTAATGTTAAATTCATCCCAAGAGTTCTGAGGTTAAGGTATTTCTAATGTGAAACTACAGACAGTGAAGTATATGTTTTGGTTCATTCATTCCAAAGAAACATACTAGCAAATATTCATATTTAAGGCATGGTAGAAGACAGAGTTTTATGGTGTCAGACACAGAATAGAATCAGAGCTAGATAAATTCTCTCATTACTAGTCAGTTAATTAGTTAGATAACTAGTTTTATGTATCTTACAAAAATCTCTTCAATGCTTGCTTATAGAATATAAGTATTTTCTATAAAGTAATATCATTTGTAAACACATAATATAGTAAAGGACAATATTACATGAGAGTATAGATGAAACAAAGCAGAAAGAATTAACCATATAATAGATGAAACCAATTCTGTTGTAGAGAAGATTGTTTATTGCCACTGTGCCCCCTCCATCTATAGATAATGATGATGGCAGTCTTGAGAGAATGATCCCAACTTTGACTTCAGTGGGTTAAAGAGAAAGTCATGCCACAATCTGCCAGTCATGGTTCACACAGCAGAAGAGCTGAAAAATTCACTCCTTCACCTGAGAAGCTAGTGCTGAAGGCTGACACCAAATTGCTCAGTATCACTGTATGACTCTGAAGAACAGTCACGTGGTTTAACTATAAGAACACTTGTCTCGACAGGAACACAATTTTCTAGGAGTAAGAGGTCCAGAAAGCCAGGCTAAGCAGTACCACTTACTAGCGAGGTGACCTTGGGCAAATCACTTTTCATCTCTGCTCCTCTCTTTTTCCTGTCTGTAGAGGAGGGCCTCACTGATTCATGACAACCCTGCCATTTCTCCCATGGCAGCCTTTGGGAGCACATTGGGCGTGAAAGGGAAGCTCTTTTTTTTTTCTTATTTTTGCTGTAAATATAGTTTGTTTGCTCAGCAAGGTTGAGGAACATAATAAATTCAAGGTGCACAGTAGTTTGGACTGTAACACAGTTTAACAATGCTAATCTGCCGCGTGGCAGTCTCTGCTTACATCAGCTTCACGTATTTATAAAGATGTCCTTATCACCAAGTGCTGGGGTCAATTTTAAACTCACATTTTCATTCATAGCTCCATATAGCCAACCTGCTGCTGCTGGTTCGTATGCTGGGTCTTCAGTCCTTAACAAGGTCATTCAGGCAGGCAGAGAATAAATCTCTGCATGTAGTTTGAGACTCGAGATACTATTTTAGGATGACAACAGGGTGGCCCAGGTGATATTTTATGGATCTGAATTTTCTGAGAATAGTGTAATTGCTTTCCTGTTCTTGGCTAATTTTCCTGATTTTTTTTTCTTCAACTCACACCCTGATCAGTCATACCACCCCAAGTAAATTGGTAGATGTGACCGTGAGATGTTCGAAATCTATCACCCTGTATATTGGAGAAAACTGCTTTTCAAATTTAAATAGGGCAGAAGTTCTTTTCAGGCAGAGCAGTGAAAAGTTACCACGGTGAAAAGTGCTGCACGGCAGACAGAAGGTTGCTGTTTCCCAAAGATGTGCTCATAAAGTGAGAGGAGAAGGGAAAAAAAGAACTTAGACAACTCTCACCACTATCTATTACTGTAAAATGCCAGAAGCAATTATGATGTCATGTGTTGTCTAAAATTGGAGCAGAGAGACAGCTTGAGATGCAGCGAGAGCTAATAAACCAAACAGAATCCACGAGTTTTACTGCCCCGTATTGTTTCTTTCCACAATTATAGGCAGCGAGAAAGGCATCTGCCACATTATACTCGATTTATTCTTCCTTTATTTTCTCTCTTCCTTCTCCTGCCTTTGTTAAAAAGAAAGTGTGTCAGGTTGAGTTGCTTGAGAATAAAGAAAAGAAATGCCTTTCTAGATAGAGCTAATGTAACACACTGTTGCAAACCTTAAAAATACCCCTGATTAAAATAAGCTCCCCTGGCTTGTATCTACTCCAACATTAAGCATCTAACAAAAGGAGCAAAGAATTCCATCATTAAACAAGAGGGATAAAATAAAAAAGGGTCCTCACTATTTGGAATCCTTCTGATCAATTCTGCCTTAGAAAATCTAGCACTGGAAGCCTAATTTCTGACACATTTCCTTAATCGAGTTTCTGATCGAAGTTGACACTTCTTGATTTCCTTGGACTGATGACGTTAAGTAGGGAGAAGTCAGCAGCTTGGTTTTGTTTGATTTCTTCTTCATCTCAAATACCATTAAATAATTCCACTCTATTTGTAACTTTCAGATATGATCAATCATTTTATTTCTCACCAGTGATAATGAGAGTTGAGTTCGGGGTTGAGAACTTCTGGACCATAGAGCATGAGTTATTTTCTCTAGTACTAGACAGACAAACTGCAAGAGTAGCTGAAAAAGCCATTTCTCCCAAATCAGTCCAAGAAATTTACCCAGAGAAATGTGTGTGTGCCTGTGTATATGAAAGCATGTGTTCATGTGTATATCTTGTATATGCCTGTATTAAATGTATGTAAGCATATTGTGTATGTATGTATGCCTGTGTGTGTTACTGTCTGTATGTATGCAAATGTACCTGTGTATATGTGCTCATGATTGTGTATGTATGTGATGTTTGTGTATGCTGGTTCTTTTCTCCATAAACTGTAAAACCTTATCATTTCACCAGTCAAAAGAAGAATACATCAAATAATATCTGGAGCACAACCAATTATTTCAACAGGACTGCAATAGTCATCCAAGATCACTATTCTCTTCTGTCTCCGCATCCTACACTTTTGTCTATCTTCCTCCAGCCCTGCATGTGGTAAAGAAAATCTTCATACAGGAAGCAAATATCACATTATTTATGTGAACCACATCTGCACTCAGGTTACAGAAGCTCTCAGACCACATCTGTTGAATGTCAAGGCCGAAACCACCCAACTCCACAGGGATGTTGTTTGCTCTGCCCTTTTGGTCATCTGTAGATTGATTTTCATGTTCCAGCTAAACAAACAGTTAGCAAAGCTGAGCATTGCTTCTTGCTTCGCACTGAAGACCCAATTAGCAAACACAGTCAGGAAACAGGTCGAAAGTGAAGGTTCAGATGGACCACTAGAGGCCAAGCAACTTTGTCTGAACAGCTTTTCAATGACCTTTGTCCTCATCACAGATGATCTTCCATAAAAAACATGTCACCAAACTCCATGGTCCAAGTCAGAGAATATAAATCATGGTTTATCCAAATATCATATGTCATTCAGTCAAATCAAAGGGCCCCAGAAAGATCATTCCTGATAAAGAATGAAATGCTGGCAGATATTTATAGAAGCATTGGTCAGAAAGGCTCTGAGCTACAGAGACAAATAAATATACCCTAAATATTTAGACAGCTTGGGTTAAAAACAACTTACACAGGATGTCTTAACTCATGACAAAGACCAGTTCTGTGAATCTCAATATGTTGGTGCTCTTTTCTCACTAAGTAATAGAGACAACCCTGTCATTAATGGCACTTTTTTCTCCCCACTATAAATTCCCATCAGATTGTGTTTTTTCTGAGTCTTCCTGGCACAGTTACAGGCCAATAACACATCAGAGATGGCAATCTGGCTAGCTCTTTTACCCATCATACATTTGACAGATTTTGGTCTTGAAGTCACCAATGAGCTATGACACCCAGATAATAATTCACCAGGGATGAGAGCCATGGGCCTCATGTTCAACATCTCACTCATAAAACATGTTTGTACAGATGAGGCCTGGTGCAGTTGGATAGAGACCTTAGTATAAAGCTGCCCAAGGCAAAATTAATGAACTCAAGTGCATCCAGCAGCATTTTCAAGATCAGTCTGGGCAGGTGTGGTTCAGGACTCTACTCAGTAGTAGCAGCTTGAGTGTCACCAAGATGACTGCCTTCATGACATCTGTTAAAATTCTACGAAAGCAAGAAGCCAGGGTCTTTTACTTTTCTGGTGGCCACTGTCTTCCAAATCTAACTCTTCTAAGGAACTCACACACACACACACACACACAGACAGAGGAGAGAGAGAGAGAGAGATGAAAGTTAAAAGAGTCATGTTAGGGGTTAAAGAGATTGCTCAGTGGTTAAGAACACCTACCACACAATCAAGAGTACTAGAATTTTGTCTTAGCACCAACATAACAATCAGATGTCCTGAGCACTCTTGTAGCTCCATCTACAAAACGAAAAGTGATGGGAGGATCTTCAGGGCCTCCTGGAGTCCGGGTTAACCAAGAAAACACAAGTCCCAGGTTCAGGAAGAAAGCTGTCTCAGTGAAGTAGTAGGCAGTGTGGTGGAGGAGGTACCCAGCAGCCTCTTCTGGCCTCTGCATCCAGACACAGACATTTTTGTACCTCCACACATATTTAATCATACTCTCACACATGTAGACACAACACACACACACACATACACACATAAAATAAGTAAGCAAACAAATAGATTTTTGAAAGATAAGTTGTCATACATGGAATGTACCTTCATTAAAAGGCCAATGTTTTCCAAAAGCTGGACTCATTTAATTAAACGCATCTATCACAAGTCGTGAGCATTTCAGGTAGAAAAATAAACAAAGAACAAAAAATACTAACAGCCAGGCTTAACGTTCACTTCTCAAAATCTAGTTGGGCAGACAGAGTAAGTGATGCATTAACACTGTGACCTAACCAACGGCCTGCGGCAGATCACTGAACCCCAGCTGCAATTTAATAGGCTGTTGATTTTAACCTCTAACCTTTTTCAAAGCAGCATTTTCCTAATTTCTCACCATCAGTAATTTACATGTTCCAGTTCTTCAAATGTTCCCTCCTACTATGCTAATGAAGTGGGCAAGATGAAGCCAAACAACCCTGTGTGAATTCTAGCACAAGACAAAGGCCAACTCCTGTTTCCATGTTAAATAGAAACTTAGTTTACTGAGAATCACTTTGTTGCTCCGTATCTTCAAAGATAGAAAGAAGGAGCATGCATGCCTCTACTCACATGGCCTCTCTCTCATCTGGAAAGTCCTCACTACACTGCCAGTGGTAGTATGCCTGTGAAGGCTGAGCTTCCAAGGGATGTTCTAGCATCCTGACTGGCTGATCTCATTACCCACCCACCCCATCCTCCAACCTGAACTTCATCACTCCCGCTTCAGGTGTCCCTCCTTCCTACCTTCACTGGAGTTACCCATCCTCTTACTCCTATCTCTCAGGCAAGGGACTGCTCTTGGTATAGTGGGGTGAAAAGAAACCTATCTCCCTGATAGTTTCTCTTTCCTATTTACAGTTTCCTTATTGTTCTCCTGCTTCTCTTAGGACCAACTGTGAAAGTCAGAAGGCAAACTAGACTGTTGTTTGTCATTCCTAAAAGTAATGCGAATAACTTCTGATTAACAAGAGAGGTGATCACATAAAGAGAAGTGAGAAAATTTACCAGACATTGATTCTTTTTAACAGGCCCCAGACCTTTATACATACCTCCCGGGAGCACACTGATACCTTCATTGTCCAAGAAAAGAAACCATCACCACCGCCAGTGGTCTTGGGCAATGCAACCCCATATCGATAAAGGTTAGGACCTGACAGGAAAGTGAAACTAGGAAACAGGTAGAACCCGGGGAGTCAGGTTATATGTAAATTTACTATCCAAAAGAAACCTCCACCTAGAGTCATCCAGCTCACGGACTCAACCCCCCTCACCATATAATATTTGGACTGCAATCAATGAAACAATCATCTCTACTTCCAATCCTGACAACTGTAAATTGGACCAATCAACTCACCCTGGGGCAGTGGTTCATAGGTGGTTCATAGTGCCCCTTCAAAATGGTACCATTATACCTCCATTGACAGGATGCTGGGTGAACTGGTCCTTTCTAAACCATAGAGACCCTTTGACCACACATAAATACTACATAACTATTCATTATAAGCTGAATATAGCACACCATCAGCACAGGGAAACTCAGCAATGTCAAGTATGTATTTATAGATGTATATATGTATGTATATGTGTATAGGTTCAACTATAATGGAGAGGAGGGCCAGGCCCAGCTAAATCTAGATTTTGGACTTCCCTGAGCCATGCACAGTGAGCCATCCCTATTCTCATTCCTTTGATGTGGTCAGGCATCACAGGCTCTGCTGCAGTTGGAACTTCAGCCCTAGTTGTAAGGAATAAAAAAATTAAGGACCTCAGTGCTCAAATAGACACAGACCTAGACCATTGATAAAATTCTATTTCCTGTCTGGAAGGCAGGTAGAATCCTTGGTAGAGGTTGTTCTTCAGAATCACAGAGGACTGGACCGCCTCTTCATGAAATGATGAAATAAGGAGATCTCTACATGACATGGGACAAACTTGTTGATTCTATGCCAACCAGTGAGGGGTAATTAGAAATTTTAGCTGTGACCAGAAATAACCTTTAAGAAAAATAAAAGAGACACCAAGAAACTGTCAACTGGTATGAAATTCCTTCTTTCTAGTCACCCCCCTGCCACCAGATAACCACTCTACTTACAACCATTGCCAGACCATTGACATTTTTGTTCCTAACCTTCATTGTAAGCAATGCTTGCTCAACTGCCTACATGACTATGTAAAATACCGAGTGACTTCTGTTAAATTTTAGTGCTGAGGGGACAATATACTCTCTGCTCCAAAATGAGTCCACTATTTGACTCATGCTCATAGAAGAAGGGAATGTAACAGATCTCCAGACCTTAACACAATTGATACTATGTTAAAGGCTCCATTCCCGCCTTAAAACCCAGCACATAGGCCACGAACCCTTCCAAATGGGAGCAAAGACCAAGTCCATAGTGCAAGAAAACTCTTCATGTAAAAAGTCCCTAAATGTACTAACTTTGTTTCTTGGTTTCTGTGGTTCCATGTCTTCCTAACTAGGTGTGTTAACCAGGATATACTTTTGGTTCATAAAAGACCAAGAGCTCAGGGCTACATGATTTAGGCAAGTTCCCTGTGTTGCCAGTGGCTGGCAATACAGACTTTCCTTTTGGCTTTGAAAGTGTCCATGTGGTGGTCTCTGATGAGCTCACCTCATAACAATTTCATAATACCATCTTATTTCTCCAAGTATTGAAATACTATTCTTGCAGGAAATCCACAGGTTATGGGTTGACTCTCTAAATCCTAGAGTATAAACTACTTCATAGGGCTTTTGCAGAACTAAAATAATGTTTGTGAATAATTTAACGTAGCATCTACCACATAATAACTGTATGGTAAACATTACCTAATGTTAATATTATCAGGAAAGAGAAAAGTGAGTTATAAGTCAACTGTGAGAGATTTTTTTTTTTAATTGAAAAAATTCCACCAACTACCCAGTCTTTTAAGGGCCTAGAAGACTGTATGCCTCCTTCCTGCTTCCTCCTCCCTGCCTGGATCTTCTTTGACTCAGCTTTTCTCATACAGTGGCTGGGATTCTTTATTCTATTCACCTGCCACAATTTATCATTCTACGAGAAAGCCCACTTATCTGCACTCAAACTCTGAGTTAATTTTTGGCCTATTCTTTGAAAATTTCCAGCAGGGATTTTTGCTGTCTCTATAATTATATACAAACACTCTTACAAAAATTCAACATCAGCCTGATATTGTGGTTGATAATGCCCCTTCACAGTGGCACCATTATACCTCCAATGACAGGATGCTGGCTGAAGTGGTCCTCTCCAAACCACAAAGAGAGACCCTTTGACAACAGGTAAACACTACACAACTATTCATTAGAACCTGAATATAGCACACCATCACCACAGGGTAAGTCAGCTTAAAAATCATAAATGTCAAGACATAATTAGCTTAAAGGTCAGGTTTAATTACAATTGTTGAACTGAAATATGGTAATTACTGAAATCATGTTGGAAAATTATTTTAATGGTTTGAAATGTTTTGTTGGTGCCTTTGTTTCTATGAAATGGTAGTTCTTGATGTTTGATGAAAAAAAATAAAGAAGAATGAAGGGGATTTGCTTCCCTGTGTGGATAGGAGGGCAGAGAACAAAACAGAGGCTGATGAAAAAGGTCTACAACCCAAACAGCTCTGCAGAACAAGTGGTCCATGTTTTGGTGTTATTAATCATTTTCTGATAATCATGCTTTGGATATAATTTTAATGAAGCTTACAGGGAAACTCAATGTGGTACACTGTAGCAACAACAGGCAAGCACACTCATCATTTGCTCTGTTGGTTTAATGGCGAAACAAATCAATAAACAAATAACTAGTGAGAAAATAACTCAATAAAGAGAAAAGGTTGTTTTACCTGTAGGATTTTTGAGATTTCTAATGGGACTATTTATTGGCTCACCTACCTATTTTTCTTGTGTATATATATTTTTTAATTAATCCTCTCTCTCCTTTGG
This sequence comes from Mastomys natalensis, assembly GCA_021653895.1. NCBI lineage: Eukaryota > Metazoa > Chordata > Mammalia > Rodentia > Muridae > Mastomys > Mastomys natalensis. The sequence continues at coordinate 92,236 of JAJTUV010001567.1, read as the reverse complement.
GCTTCCAAGGACTGGAAGTTTGGAACAATCTCTCATTTAATTTCATATTTATGTACTTTTTTGTTTCCGAATAAGCCATAATAACTTTCAAAGTTCGGTTCAGTCTTAAGAGCAAAATATAAATAAAAACTTCTAAGAAATCTAAGTGATATGATGATATGCAGCAAGTTATCACTATCTCCACAGCCCTGGTTGAAAAAAAAAAAAACAAGTCCTTGGGAAGATTTAGTCTGAATACTGATACATTCCCAGGGGGAAGAAAGGAAGCCAGGGTAGCTCTCAGATGGAGATTAGTGCTCCTGAAGAGAACTAAAACATCAATTGCTTGAGGAAAAAAAAATGTTAAAATGAGGCAGAAACCTACAGAATGTGTTTTGTCAAAATGGAGAACAAAGAGCTAAGGAAACTGTGAGTTCCTATCTGAAATACACACTGAGGAAGACAGTTTTCGTTAAGAGAAGAGAAACGGCATGAACCAAAGCATTCAAATAGCTCCAAAAAAGCCTACCGGTGATGAGAGCCAGAGCCGAGCCTTCAGCACAGACAATGCGAGAAGAGCCTGCACTCTGCTGCTCTTCAATGCTGAAAAAAGAAAATGACATTTAATTAAGAGTTGCCTCCCTTCCAGGTACTCATGACATTGGAATAAGCGTGGACATAAGGCACTAAAGCTTGACATCAACATAGTTCACCCATGAAGCCATTTTCTTAAGATTTACAGCCTATTGTATGAAAAAAGTGAAAATTCATGACAGCTTTCCATCTGGCAAGCCAGATCATTAGTATTCACACTGATAGCAGAAATGATTTAAATTTCACAATCTAAGTGAAGAAGTGCATCAAAAATTTCTTCTAAAACATGTCTAATAGCTCTAACTGATTTCTTTATTAGACTCTGCCTATAAGAAAAGAACCTGTCAGATAGCAATGAAGAAGTCATCAAATGTTAATTTGGGTCTATTCCACAGATAGAAATTCATAATATATAGTGGCAGCATTGTGGTTGAAACCCCCACTCAAGCGCTCGGAAAGAGACACGTAGTAAACTAACTAGACTTCATTGCTTCTAAAATGAAAGCTGATTGCCTTGTTTGATCTGGTTACAGCAGGCATTTCCAGTCATAACGATGATTATTTATTAAATACCAATCGCTATTTTGGGGCAATGGAGAAAGGAGAAAGTGCAGCCGTTGGCATGTGTTGTTGAGGGCTGATGAATAAATCCTGTTAACAGAGAGGAAGAAATAAGTGTAAATCTCCCAGCACAGGAGAACGACTGTGCCATCCATTTTTCTGAATTAAAGTGCACTGTCACTGCAAAATGCCCTCGTGTTGTTGGAACAGAACTGTATACGAAGATAAACCCTTGAAAGCATAGATAGAGAAATGTTTAAAACAAAAAGAAATGCGACTTGAAAACAAGCATAAGACCTGGACAACCCTTATCCAGTAGTAAGCACTACTTAAAAAATATGCTTAATTTTAAAAAGAGGTTAATACAATCCCAGAGGTTCTTGTACAATGCTGCAGAAATAAAGAAAAGAGCAAGAGTACCAATTCAGAAGACAGGCTGGAATTAAATTTAGCTGTGGCACATTTTCACTCTGTGACCTTGAGCAAGCTATTTATCCTCTGTAGTATGCTACTCCCCCATCTGGAACGTACCTGGCTCTATGAGGTTGTTAAAATTCGAAGTGGGATGCTATATATGAAGCTCCCAGCACAAAGAATTCTTAGGTATGCAAACATTATGGGCTTTCTACAGAACTGCAAATAGAGAGTACTTTGTGCTTCTTCTAAACCCATGAACTCGGCTATAGGAACAGAAGGAAGAAGGTATGACAGAAATCGCTGTTAGTGTCCAACATTGACCCATCCCTTACTTATTAAGGATCAGCGAATTATGCACATTGCTTACATCAAGTGTGTCTGGTTAAATAAAACCTTACATAATCCTGGGTCAATAACTAAAATTGGTTTCACATTGGGCATGCATGATGCTAAAAAGTGCTATCTGCCAAATATGTCTAGTCCTCTGTACACAGGTCACCCTGCATTACTAGACTCCCCTGGGTGACAATGGGATCGTGTTATTAGGTATAATTAATTCATTAGGAATGTGAGTAATGTTGGGATTGAAAAAAAACCATGGGGCCTAATGACCAAGCATGTTTAAGGTCTTTGGCTGCTTTCTCACTCTGAGAGGGTAGACAAAGGCCTAAGCCAATTATCAATAGACATGATAAACAGCAATAAGAATATGGGGTTGCTACAAGCCTCTCATATTTGAAAACACCTGGTTTTCACAGCAGGCGTTGAACTATGCTGACCAACTCACCAGGCACCTTCGACAGTGACACAGATAAATGAATAAGAGACAAAGAGAACAATGCTTCATTCTTCCAAATATTTATGCAATAGTGCAAACACTCACTTGTACCTGAGGTAGAAAAGGTTATCAAAGTAGACCTCAGAGAGGACTCGATGCTTTAGTTGAATCATGCTCTTAAAATATTTCAGTGGCTTATGAAACCAATGGGAGGAGAGGCTGTAGAAACCATCTCTAACAGAAAGAAGATTGAAAAGGCAAAAGGTAGCAAAAGGTTGTATTCTGAGACTCTTCTTGAGAAGCAAACAAATGAGACCTAAGATGGAGTTTGGATGTTTTCTGGCAAGACAGAGGCATTTCCACTGCAAACCTGTGTTTTGGCAGTAAAATGCAGGACCCTCTGATAATTTCCAAGTCTCAGAAATAATAACATTGTTTAAATAATTGATGGCAATTGAATTCTCAGAGTATGGAATGACATAGAACTTGGCTGCTGAGGGCATGTGACGCAGCTCTTTCTATTCCAGTCAGGAAAGTAAATCTATGAAGTTTATACATACAAAATTAATCACTACCCATCTTTAACATTTCAATTCAGATCGTGTCACATACTTCCCAAGCCATTCTGACATACTGATAGTTCCTAACAGTGATCTTTAGCTGTGACTCAAGGAGCCTTCCAAACTCTTTACTAGACAAGGGCATAAAAAAAAAGTGTCAGGGAAGTGCAGCATATAAAATAGATAACATCATAAGGAAAAACAAAAAAAGGCAGGATACCTAAAACAATCATGTACAATAAAAGAACTTCTAGAGGTACCACCATCCCTGATTTCAAGCTGTACTATAGAGCAGTATTAATTAAAACTGCATGGTATTGATATAAAAACAGACAGGTTGATCAATGAAATGGAATCAAAGACACAGAAATAAACCCACATACCCACAGACACTTGACGTTTGACAAAGAAGCCAAATTCATACAGAGGAAAACATCAAATAATCTTCAACAAATGGTGCCTGTCTAATTGGATATCTGCATGTAGAAGAATACAAATAAGTCCATATTTATCACCTTGCAAAAAACTCAAGTCCAAGTAGATCAAGGAACTCATTATAAAACCAGAGATACTAAATGTAATAGAAGAGAAAGTGGGGAATAACTTTGAACATATTGGCACAGGAGACATTTTCCTGACAACACACCCATAGTTCAGGCACTGGGATCAGCAATTAATAAATAGGTCCTCATAAAACTGAAAAGCTTCTGCAAAGCTAAGGGCACCATCAATAGGGCAAAATTGTAGCCTACAGAATGGGGAAAGATCTTCACCAGCCCTATATCCAACCAAGAACTAATGTACAAAATTAATAAAGAACTCAAGAAATTAGACACCAACAAACCAATAATCCAATTTAAAAAAAAAATGGGATACAGAGCTAAACAGAGAATTCTCAACAGAGGAATCTTGAGTGGCCAAGAAGTGCTGAAAGAAATGTTCAACGTCCTTAGTCATTAGGGAAATGCAAATCAAACTGATCCTGAAATTCCATCTTACACCATCAGAATGACTAAGATCAAAAAGTCAAGTTACAGCAGATGCTGGTGAGGAAGTGGAGCAAGGGGAACACTCCTCCATTGCTGATGTGAGTCAAACTTGTACAGCTACTTTGGAAATCAAGTTGGCAGTTTCTCAGTAATTAGGAATAGTTCTACCCCAAGACACAGCAATACCACTCCCGGGCATGTAGTCAAAAGATGGCCCACTATACCACAGGGACACTTGCTCAAATATTTCATATCTGCTTTATTTATTATATCCAGAAACTGGAAAACAACTTAGATGTCCCTCAACTGAAGAATAGATAAAGAAAATGTGGTACAATTGCACAATGAAATACTATTCAGCTATAAAAACAAAGACATCATAAAATTTGCAGGCAAATGGAGGGAAATAGAAAATATCATCCTGAGTGAGGTTACCCAGACCCAGAAGATGTGTATGGTATGTACTCATTGATAAGTGAACTTAGCCATAAAATACAGAATAACCATATTGCAATCCAAAGAAACAAAGCAATAACGAGACCCAAGGGTGGATGCATGAACCTCACTCAGAAGGGAAAATAAAATACACCTTGGAAGTGGATAGAGGGGGAACTCGGTGGGAGAGAGGGTGAGGAAGTGAACTTGGATGGGGATCAGGGGTGGAGAGAAGAGGAGTTGGAGAGGGCTAGGAGGTAGAACAGAAATTGGTGGCAGACATCTCTGGGACTAGCTGGAGATCTGGGACAAGGGAGGCTCCTGGAAGTCTATGGAGGTGACTCTAGCTAAGATTCCTACCAGCAGTGGATATAGAAAGTGAAAGTGGCCACTCCTGTAGCCAGTGGACTTGCAGTGGAGGGATGGGTATAGGCCTATGTTTTTCAAAACTTACTTTAATAAGTGTACTTAAATGCTTTAACCATCTTTCTAGCCCACTACGGACCAGAGATAGTGGAAAGGAAAGGTTAATAGGGCAAAGAGGATATAGACCTGTTCTTTGGGGGCAAATCCAAAATGCATTGTCAGGATATGAACAACTCAGCTCACATGAATCAGCAGAGGGAGCTCTATCCATTCCCAACACCATACACAAATGAGCAAAGGCAGTTCAGTCCAGAAGAAACCACAAGGCTCTGCCAAATCAATCAAAGGGAAGCAGCAAAAAGCCCTGGGAATATCACAAGAAGTTCTTTGATGTGTTTCTGTCTATAAAGTCATGGCAAATGATGCTTACAAAGAAGTGGCAAGGCGAGTCAATACCATACAGCATCATCCACTGTATGTTTGGTTATATTTATACCCTTTCCAAACATCACACATGTTCTCTCAAGCATCCGCTCTAAGAACACATCACATGCCCTTTTTCTAGGCAGCTTCCAGAAAAACACCACATGTCTTTCAGTTAACACATGTCACAAAACATCCACCACATGTCTGTCTGCTTCAACAAAAACATCCTCTCATAAGACAGTTTCCAGAAAAACATCACATGACAAACTGTGTCTCCAAAGAAACCAGAAATCTCCACTTCAGAGGGGGACATTAATCCACCCACAGAACTTTCAACACAAAATTTGTCCTTTCTACAAGATACACAGGGATAAAGAGAGGACAGAGACTGAGGAACTAGCCAACCAATGACTGGCTCAACTTGAGACACATCCTGAGGGAAACATACAGCCCCTGACACTATTAATGATACTCTCCTATGCTTGCAGACACAAGTGTAGCATATGTGTCCTGAGAGGTTTCATCCAGCAGCAGATAGAAACAGATGCAGAGACCCAAAGACAACAGAAACAGAGAGAAATGGTAAGTTTGTTGTGCCTTGTATATCATGTGTAAAACTTATTTAACTAGTTAGATAACCAGTTTCCTAAGATGTCATAGGCACTCAATAAACCTGTGCTAAATACATTAAAAATCTGATAAACAAAAAAAGTCTGATGAAAACAAAAATTTGTGGGCAAATCCACCCACAAGTATATTTTTAGGATAAGTAAAGATTGATCAATCACAACTTTTTCCAAAAAGCGTTTTCTTTGTTACTATTATCCCAAAACCTTAAAGCATAAAAGGAAGTAAGTACTACCACCTCACATTTGCTTTCTGAACCTACAGCAATTATTTTAAATAATCCACTACATATTTTACAGTTGACCACAGGTACATTGTTACTGCCTTCAGAAGAAAATGGTCCAGAAGAGAAATGACACATGGTCCTTGTTTCTCAGGCTTCTCAATGCATTGTGTGTGTTTGAAAGTAATCAAACAGCGTAGAGGTGGGGAGCAACAGAAAACCCACACTTTCTAGCTTTCCTTTTCAATTACACTTAGTGGTACTCTTTCTGAGGAAAGGTAGAGCACATGAGGTCAGTATATGTTGATTGATATGTCAGGTTCTCAAGAGAAAAGTACTGACGGATTCAGAAAGGACAGCAAGGACAGAGTGAGAGGGTTGGCCTCTGAAAGAAAAAATCATGAACTTGTCCACTTGGCTTTTCCAAATACAGTCTACAAGGATACCTCCTACGGATATTTTCCAAAACTAGAAATGTACTGTTGACTATATAGCAAACTGTACAACGTACAGTTTCACTCTCACAACTAATTTATAGAATGTTCAGAGAAGCATCATCTGTTTCCCGACCAGTAAGCAGGCTAGAATAATCCAACAATCATACAGAGTGCTTATTAGAAATTTAACATGCTCGAGATAACATTCCAGGAACTGTGTGTGTGTTGTAAAGGAATATGTATATGTATATATATATGTATATGTATATATAGTAAGGTAAATAAATAAATAATATGCAAGCTTAAAGGCATTCCCTTCCACTTATTTCATTTTATTCACATAGTTTACTTCTATTTTTCACTTGTATTTGTTCATATTCTTTCATTATTACCCCACTAGATACATGACAGAAACCAAGCATCAGTAAACTTAAAGAATATGCACTCATTTCATGTAAGAAACAAACGACGGAATTCAACTTGTCAGTCTGGTTCCAAAACGAGCCATACTAAGCACTATGTTGTATAGAAGTTCCCAACTCTCATTGCTGAAATTACAAGCAGCAATTTTAACTCAGTGGGGCTTTATAAAGAGCACATTTCCCATGTGTCACAGTAACACTTCTGTTTAGGGACATAAAACTGACAAGGTTCTGACAATGAACTCCACTCAGCCAGCCCCTGTTTAACAACTAACAGTGTCTTGCTATGTGCTAGCTGACAGAGCATGTAAAGGACTTTATGAGGTCTTTATTGACCTGTTAATGTCAGTCTGAGCATTAACGGGCTAGTACGCTATCCTCAGAGCAAGTGCAGAAACCTGAATCCAGTGGCAGTCAGCTGGACTAACTCAGAAACATAGTTAACCTGGGATGGCTGCCATCAGACAAATGAGGGTTTGGCTGGTTCATCTTCCTAGGGCAACAACACACTTTAGCAGGGCTCTAGGGAATGATGTTCCCTTTTCAAGAAGCAGACGACTCTCTTACAAGAGTGCTTGAAATTACGAGGAGAATGTGTTTCGCATCACTCCAGATGTAGGTCCTTCTTCAACTGTGCTTTCTCAACACCTGCTTCTTTAAACTGAGGGAAGAAAAGGTCTAGCAAAATTCTTTGAAAGAATGAAAAATGTTACAGCATTATGAGTCTTACTCCAATGGTAAATAACCACGCTTTTATTGGATGGATGTAATTAGAAACAGCTTGGGTACAGCTGTTTCAGTCCTTCTGGCTTCCAACTGTTACTGGACCATTCTGGAGCCATTGGCAGTAAAACCCATCAGTTCCACCCTGGTGCACCCAGCTGACCTCTTTCTCTGAGAGGATGGGCCTGACCATGAAGATAGCTCAAAAATCCAAAATGAGACCCCAAGTCTCAAAGGTATGTTAAAGTGTGCACTTTCAGGGACACACCCCTCTTAGATACTGCCTGACAATTAGTAACTGTTATAGGGTGTGTTGTGTGTGTGTGTGTGTGTTGTATTTAATGAGACACTTGAAAAAATATTCCCAAAATCTGTGTCACAGAACAGATTTTGCTTCTAGAGATCAGAAAGAATTCAAGAATAGTATCCATTATCAATTTTATTTTTCTGAAGGAAAGAATATGGAGACATTTATATAGCTTTGAAAGAGGCTTTCTGGCCAAGCACAGAAAGACAAATGCTATATAATCTCACTTATGTGTAAGATTTAAAGAATTATAAACTTACAGAAGCAGAGGCTAGAATAGTGGTTAGAACAGTTTGAGAGTACAAAATGGGGATTGGGGAGATGTTGTATACATTTATCAACATATGTACATATATACATAAACCTGAAACAAAAAAAAAGGATCATGTGTAGCTATAAAAGCCCATTTGTTTTTAAGCCATGCTTGCCTATTTTAGGAATATGTAAAACTAGGAAAATGTAAAAATTATAAAAATGTAGACACGTTTCTAATATTATAAATATAGTAACATGATACAGTGATTGGAGATCATGCAGTGCTTTTAGTGGGACAGTTAATGTGCTGAGACTATTTTTACACAAAGCTTGACATAGTGGATCATTACTGAAAATCTCAACATTCCAGAGGCAAAGTTAGGAGGATGATCATAAGTTCAAGGCCAGTCAAATCTGCATCGTGGGCTTCAGGTAAGCCAGGAAACACAACAAAACTCAAAACTCTATCCAAAAAACCCTCTGTCCTCTAATATGTTGCCTTTACAGGGTCATGGTTACAGGCTTTGGGCTACCCTGCTTTGCACAACCTTAATACTGCAAGCCTAAAATTTTTCAAGTTAGGAGAGCTTGCTGGAGCCTTGAGATAGCTAATATATTGTCGGTGTGATAGGATCTAGAATCTAGGAGAAAACTCTCTAGACATGGCTGTGAGGGAGTTTTTTGATTAGGTATTGAAGTAGGAAGACCCACCCTAAAATAGATGGTACTATTATTTAGGCAATAGTCAAGTACTGCATCAACATAAAAACATAAAAATAAACACCATGCCTCCCTCTCCCTCTCCTCCCTCTCCCTCTCCCTCTCCCTCCTCCCTCTCCCTTCCTACTCACAGATGTACTGTAACCAGATGCCTCAAACTCCAGTCACTGTAACTTCTGGGCCATGTTGTACTAGTGCTCTTGTACCATGAGCCAAAATGAGAACCTTTTCCTTGACATTGCTTTTATAAAGTATATGGTTGTAGCAATAAGAAAAGTAATGTAAGTCTGAAACCACATATAGAGCGTGTGTATCTATTAGGATCCAAAGAGGAGAAATTCCTGTGTTTCTCTCTTGGTGCTAAAATGCCAGCATCCTGATGGGCAACAACTGCATGCCATCTGGCCAAGAGAAGGCAGGTGGAACAAATTTAGGCAAAAGCTGAAATAACTCATCTCTACATGAAATTAGGAGTGACAGAGTGTAGGAACTGGTGCCTCAGTCACAGCCCTTGCTTCACAACACTGAGCACAGAACTGTTCCTTACAGCGACTCTACAAATGCCTGCTACATTGAACTAAAGAAGACAGCAATGTATCAACTGTCCCTTCCTTGATTCAGAACTGAATAGTATAATGTATTATGGAGGTTTTAAAAGTAGCCTTGGCTTTGTTTTCAAGACAACTAAAAACAGAATGACTTCTTGTTTCTACTAGAATTGAAATTGAAAATAATCACTGTCCATAGGAAAGACATCCATCAAAGCATCACTAAGTAAATATCTCACTAGGTTGTTCAGTGAACATTCAAGCCAATGATAATAATGGAGGCTTCCCCCTTCTTTTCTCTCCAAAGCACATTATACTTAAATAAAATTAATTCCTTACTATTGCTACACAACAAATGACTGCAAATTTAGCAGCTTACCACAATTTATCCTGCCCCACAGTTTTTAAGGGCCAGAAATCTGCAACTGGTGGGTGGATATGGAGATAGATAGATGATAGATAGATAGATAGATAGATAGATAGATAGATAGATAGATAGATAGATAGATAGATAGGACAGCAGTCAAGCTGTTAGCTGGAGCCTCTAAAATATGAAGGCTTAACTGGGACAGAAGGACCCATTTCTAAACTTATTTATAAGACTGTTGGTAGGAGCTACATTTGCCTACCACATGTGTCTTCAACAGGATGCTCACAGAGAGAGAGAGAGAGGTCTTTTATAATATAACCTTAGAATCACACATCACCACGTACCATACTTCCACTCACCAAAACCAACCTTGAGACAATGGGCAAAATGATCACAAAGCACACTGTTAGGGGCCATCATCAAGTCCTACTACTGAAGTCTCCAGTTACATCAGTGTCCCTCTCCCTCATGCCAGCTGTGCTCTGTATAAGCTTCAAACACTCAGAGTCTCCCACCCCTCGGTTCCTTCTCTGTTCTCTCCTGTATTCAAAACACTTTCAGTGGCTCCTCAAATCAGTAGACATTCCAAACCTCTCCCGTAAACAATCATCATTGTTGACACAGGACCATTTCTTCATTGTATTGTGTGCATCTACTTGTTCATTCATAGATTCACATTCATAGCCTTTATTTAAATATAATAATCACCATAAAAACAGGTGCCCTGCCTGTTGTGATCAGTATTTGTTTCTCTGAATGAAAAAGACACACTCAACTGCTCTTCCTCCTTAACCTCTCATATTCTAACAGTTTCAATCCACACCTACACAATGGAGTAGAGGACGTTTCCCAAGGCAGGCATTAGGACAAGCTGTGCAGTACCTATCCCTATCACGTTCATCCATTTATCAGTTTAAACATGAAGGGTCAATCTTGTTCAATGCACTCATGACTCTCTTCCTACAATAGCATCAGACTTTCTCTAGTGATGACCAATAATCATACTTATCTTGTTTTTCTTGTTCTTTTAGACAGAGTTTCTATCTATTTACTTCGCACTCTGTCTCTACCGCTCAAATCAACACCTCAATAAGACACATTAACAAATTATGGCTGTGTGGACTCCTGCAGTCCACAGCATCATGCTGATGAATTCTTGAACTCTGTTGTTTTGCTAACCTGAAGATTTGTGCAGTGCTATCTTCAAACAGAATCTAGCCAGACTCTTAGGACCCTGTCATAATACATGCAGCATTTATGTGTGACTCTAACTTTAGACAATAACAGAAATTCATTATCATGGGTTCCTTGTTTTTAACTTGTCTTCTGGGTCTCTAATGATACTGTTATCACTTGAAATAAGGTTTAGAATTGCTGGAATTCTGTTTCTTTCTTCAGATAGGTTTACAGCATGGTAGCTGATCATAGTCACGTCCAACATATATATAATAATGCATGAATGACTGTTTTCACACTTAATCCCAACTCTGCACTTTAAATGAAGTGTGGCAGCGGATCTGATTCTGGTCTAAACTCCAAACCTTGGCTCATTCTTATGATCCATAGCGTTGCAGCATTGACTTCAGTGCAGAGAAGCTAGGATCAGTATAATAATGATGCAAAGGTATGCATGGCCTTCCTGATTGCTTGTCTTATAGCTCCTCTACACTAGAAACCAAAACTGCTTTTTTCAAAAACCAAAAAAAAAATATGTTTGATCTCCTAAGTCTCAGTTGATCTCTCTGCCTATCCTACCTTGATCCAAAAACTCCTTGCTAAAACATCCATAGACCTTGTAAAAATCCCATTTGCCAAGACATTCCCCATTTATTGGTGTACCCTCGACATGTTTTGTTGTTGTTACTGCATCACTTTTCTTTTTCTTTACACAATGACATGTTACTGGGGCCTAATGGTCTCACTGAACAGTAGAAACCCCAAACTTGTCATTTCTTAAAGAACTGATATGAAAAACCTTACATAAATCAAAAGGATGAATATATTTATAGGTGTCGATGCAGACCCTCAATTTTCTAAACCACTGTCACATTCATAGGAAGCAGAATGGTTTCTCTGTTGAGATTCTAGGTGCTTCTAGGGCCATAATGACAAAAGAAGTTAGGAATCTAAACTGCTTTAATCTAAAGAACAAATTATAGATAAATTCAGTGCCGTAACTCATTACTAGAAGATATTTCTAAAGAACATTCTAAACATTAAAGGACATTCTAAAGAACTACTTGAAATATTTTCAAGTCTCTTGCTTTTATGATTACAAATCAGAACTCTTGTGTGAGTTTGAGACTCTAAGGACCAGTGTTTAAACCACATTCAGAATTTAATAAATGTCTACTAAATAAAAGGCAACAATATTCTATATGTTTCCGTCTAAACTTTATGTTTTCACCTGAGCCTCTCTTATGTATGTTAGGAATTCACAGTTCAAAAGACATCATGTTGACTTTACTAGAAAGTAAATAAACCAAATAACTCCTTGATAGTTTTTAATATATGTATATGTGTATGTTATATATAAACATACATATACACCACACATATATGCATACATATATACACATAAACAACATTCAAATATAACAGTATATATGCATACACACACACATTCTCATACCTTTTAGAAACTTTTTCTAGATTACAGCTCTCATGGCTATTCAAACACAGATTTTTTTTTCACCACAAAACAATGACAGTCAAAAATAGCAATTTTACTCTTTATTTAGATATCTTGTGAAACTTCTCTGATTGGTGAGAGCGCTAAAGAGGTTGGGCTTCTCTCAAGTCTTCCGTCCCCACTTTCTCTACATTCCTTTAAAACAACTTGTGTCGGAAAAATATTTCATCCTAATCTTCTTTCTTATATTAAATCCTCACTGATATTTTTCTATAGAAAAACCCAGAAATACAGCTCAGAGTCTGTGGGTAAAGAAGCCCACTTATGCACTCCTATCAGAGGTTTTTAAACTAAGAGGATTTCTTCAAAGCACATCCTCAGAGACTTTTAGTTATGCAATGTACTAAGGGAGAGAAAATGTGCCAGAATTCTCTCTTCTCGAGCACTTGTCCCTTCTGCTTCTTGCCGCACCCTGTAGCTGTGGTGCCATCTGTTAATTCACTATTAATTATTTAACTTTTCCTTTGGGGTTGTTAATTGTTGTTAATCTGCCTTCAAAACAGGTTAAAGTCATGCAAGCAAATGAGCAACACAGGCCATGCAATACATCTCACAAGTGCATCATTATCATAGCTCTTCAATGATTTCAATAAAACAATAACTTCAGGATTTACCTTTTAAAAGACTAAGTAATATTGGGGGAATAAAGAGGCTCTTTCAACAGCTCTCTGTGACAAATGTGACTCCCTTGACATCCTTTTTATATAGCTAGATCTATGAACAAAATTGGAATGCTTCTCAAGTTCCTAAGCAATGTCTATTTAGATTAGGGTGATATTTTTAAGCAGGTCATTGTTTCGTTGACTTTTCCTAAGTGAAATGGTAACTCTTTTACCCTGAAAGGGGGTAATGAGAACCAAATAGAACAGAAAAGGAAGGATAAAACAAGAGCTAGAAAATTTCTTTTAAAAATCTGAATTTGTTGGATCTGTTCTTATCTTTCCTCCTGACTCTACTATAAGCCTGAACTAATATATATATAGCATACATGGTTTGGCGGTGTCCAAAAGGATTCCCCCAAACTCAGTTCTAGATCTTTCTCTCTTACTCTGTAGGTATGTTTCTACCTGTGCCTATATTGTTCACTGTGTCTATGCCTTAAATTTCTACACATACATCCTCCTAGACAAACATCTACTGGAAGGTTCTTCCAGGAATTCATGACAACTTATCAAAAGCCAACATTATCATATCTTTTTTCAATGAATTCTAACTTCTATTTCCAGCTATGGGCATGGAATTTCTAAATTGGCATTTTAAAATAATAAGCTTTCTCTTATTCCTTCCCGTTGTCTACATATAGTTTACAAACACCACTGGCCTTCAGAAATAGGGATCTTTTTAATTTTTTGGTTTGAAGTCAGCAGCACAACTATATGTAAGCCCAATTATTATGTTCTGTTCCAACCAATAACCCCAAACTATGCTTATCCATACAACTTGTCAAACACATGGGAGCCATGCACATGGTTACCCTCTAGGGGAGAAACCTTCTTCCTGTTTCTCCCAGATTCCTGCGTTCCCTCTTTCAATCTTTCCTAAAAGACAATAAAAGCATTTTCCAACACTTGCAGTGACATAGAGACCATTTGACTGAAATCTAGCCAGAGGAATGGGAATAAGATTTTCCTAAGCACCGTGGCTGCCTGGTTCTGACAGACATCCCCCATGATACTCCACTTCTCTTGTGGTTGTATTATAAGCCACCTGCTCCTTAAAATGCAGTTAAAAGATAAAGGAAATATACTTGCCTATATTAGGCTGTGATGACAGTAAGGAGTACACATACATACACACAAGGAGTGGTGGAGGGATGAAGGATGGAGAGAGGGAGGAGAAGGAGTCGAGTTCTAAGCTCAAGAATTGCCTGTCCCAGCAAGTAGAATTAGATACAGTTATCTCTCTTTACTTCCCAAATATCCAAGACCTTCAAAAGAGAGCCAAACTTTGGAAACACTGAAGGAGGAATTATATCTATATTCTTGCTACATGACCAGTAAATCTGAAGAATGAGGCAGGCTATCAAAGTTAATCAAGAACAAGCAATGACAAGGATAGATGGATTAAGGATGCCACAGGGTGAGTTTCAGACAAATGAGTCTATTGAATCATTTCTAGGAAGGTTGGTTTTGGTCACCATTTTTTCAGACTGACAATGTCTTGTCATACTTATCACTTCTTCTCTACAAAGACTAATAAAACATCTACAGAACTTGCTCCATCTTCTAATGGAAATAATATGACTGAGTTCTAACCTTTCACAGTCAACACTCTTTCAGTTCCCTTCAAATAGTATGGTTGGTTTGGAATCTCTCCTAAATTTAGATTTCAACTCTCTCTGACCTGTTCTTCTTGAGCACCAGGCTTAAACAATATGTCGGTGTTTAGTTCCAGTGCTCATAAATGATGTGGGAACTCCAGCCAGCAATCAACAGCTTTCCCTTGTAAGTACCAAAGAGCCTCAATTCTCTAACCCAGCCACATTTTTGTAAACAGTCTGATCATTAAATCATCTTCAAAACACTGAGATTATGTTGTCTGCCAAATGCATGGCCAAAAGAAGAATAAACTATTGAAACATTGTGATCTTTGTGTAGTTGGCCACCACAAATTTGGAGACATGTTTTAATCAGACAATTCTATTCAAAAAACAAAAATACAAGTAGAAAAATGATTAAAAAGTGGCTCAGACACATTTGCAATCTACTCCAAATATCAGATATAAATCTGAGAGGAAGCCAGGAGTCACACATGGTGGTTACAGATGTAGACTATTTGACATGAGCTCTTCCCTGCCCTGGAAATTCTTCTGCCAATGAGAGTCTATATGTTTCAAAAAAAGACTAATATCAAAATTAACAATTAATATCTTCTTTCTATTCTCACTTTAACGCTAGTTCAAATGACTAAATACCCACAGGATAGTCGTAGAAAGAGTTGTTTGTAAAAACTGAGTTCTCTGGGTTCTTGAAACAAATCCAACTATAACCATGGCTGGAAAAGACTGTCTCTTCAACCAGAGATTGCATAATATTTTTAAATTTCATTTTCCAGAATGTCAGAAAGTCTTTCTCCCTGACGACTCGTCTTTGCAATTGACACCATAGATTGCCCTGTTCATGTTATCTAGCATGAAAACAAAGCAGGTTTGAATCTTTCAAAATGCAGCACACTCCACACAGAGTCCAGAGATCTGCACTTCCAAACACATTGTCTCTCTGCCAAGCAGACATACCAGAAGCCATTCCCAGTGACTATTTGCAAGACACAGGGTAAAACTGCTTTTTGCATGTAGTTAAAAACCAAGCAATGAGACAGTGGAAAGTACCCTATCAAGTGCTTTTATTCATACTTGTTTAATGCTCATACAGGCGTTTATCTTAAAAGGATGTGTTCATCTGTTCCACCCACTAACGTTTATATCTATTCAAGCTGCAATTAAATCCTATTGAAATTTTATTTTCATCATTATTATGGAACTTAATCATGTTTATGTATAAAGTCAGTTTAGACATTTCAAGCAGGTATATCTTACAGAATAGAATACATCACGGTGGAAAACAACAAAACTCCTTCTATGCAAATAACTTCCACAATCTGGCTCCAAAGGAATAAGTCACTATTTTACAAGTAAAAGAAAAGGGAGAGGCAAATGCTCAAACAGTCTTGCCTTCAAAAACAGTTAAAGGACATATGTACATACATATATCTTTGAGGGGGGGATAGGCAAAGAAAAGTTAGACAATTCCCCAGGTGAGAAGTGGTTCTCCATACAAGGCTAATATTTAAATAAATGATACCCAAAGTTGTAGATTATCCTGTCAAGTCTCTACTGGGAGAATAAATATTCACTGACACTAGCTCAAGAGAAAAAAACAACAGCATACTTGGAGGGATCCAAGGATAAAAATTAAATATAGTTGGACCTCTCTGGAAATTAGTATGGGTGTGTCTTTCAGTTCTTGAAGGGTCTATTTCTCTCAAGGTCAAATTTTCTCCTTTCATTGTTTCTCCCCCTAAATCTCTGTGTTTCCTCTTGTTCCATGCACCATGATAAAAATAAAAAACTAACCACTTATGGTCCAAACTCCTACTATGTATCTTAGTCTAAATTCCCAAGAAATATGATTGGCTACAACTAAAACAACAGGTGATTGGCAGGTAGGGTGTGACAACACATAAAGTTCTCCTGCAGAGAGTAGGTGTGATTCCCTAGCTCCAACCAAATTCTGGAACCCAAGCAAGAGGCCTAATCATGATGTTGAGCATAGGCCTGTCATCAACACTGTGGTTCAAGAATAAGTGAGCAGAAGGAATCACTGATATCCTTCCAGGCCCTCAATATTTTCTAATCATTAAAGGACAATAGGCAAGAAATTATCAATATGTAAATGCAGTTAGCCTTCTTTTGTATCCCCTTTTACTTCATATAATCCATTTGTACAGTACTAGCTATGTGCTTTTGCTTTAAATCAAAGTCTATAGTAAAGTTCTGCCACAATGGTAGGAAATGGGGAAATTTCACTTCCATCAGAAAGGGAACAAATTAAACAAGCAAACATGAGATAAAACATCTGGAATCACTCAGTGTCATGAAACTTCTAGAAATGATTTGTTGAAAGGAGCCTGGAAAGGTCTAAAAATCAAGCGAAACAGAACAGGACTCTGCACAGTGTATCTATAGCTTGTAACATTGATTATTTCATATAATTTTCCAAAAAACTCCAACTAAGTTCTTATTTAATATTCTTTGGATGCTGAATTATATTGGCATAGACATCACTGAGTATGAAAACACAGCACATGAGGGGACCTAGAGTGTTTAGATGCAGTTTACAACCTCTAATTTTATGCTAAATTCAGAGACACTTATTTCTTACTTCATGTATTTTATACATTTTTAGACTGAACACTAAATCTGTACCATTTACTTAGCCATTCTTCCACACTTCACAATAATACAGGCTTGTGTATATTTTTCTTAATTCACAGAAAGAAAAACAAGAGCTTGAATGGAAAAATATGGAATTTAGCTACCATTTTCCTCAGGATAACTCTGTGTGTGTGTGTGTGTGTGTGTGTGTGTGTGTGTGTGTGTGTGTGTGTGTGCTCATGCGCGTGTGTGAATGTGTATGTTTCAGAAGTCATCCTTTGGTACCATTCCCCAGGAAATTGTCTCTCTTGTTTTTTGAGACAGGGTCATTCTTTGCCTTGAAAACTTCAGATAGTTTTTCCATCCAGGATCCTGAGGAATCCATCTGTTCCTGTATCCTCAACATTAGGACAAGTAAAATCACACTCAGGTTTATTACAAGGGATCTGCGTGTCAGACTCAGATCCTCATGATTTTACAGGAAGCCCTTTATATAATACCGACAGAGCTATAACCCAGCCTCAGACTCACTTTTAGTTTAGATGGCATTCTACTGTCTTTGACAAACAAAAACAAATGAATACAAAATAAAAACAAGTTAATTTAAAAAAAAAAAAAAAAAAAAAAAAACTTCTGTCTTGTTTAATTCCCAGCCCCCTAGCTGATTGGACCATTGCCCCCTTTCTGATCCTCCCCATTTAATGTCCCTGAAATTTAATGATATCAAGTTCACTGTCATTTAAGCATCCCTTCATTCAATAGCTGGGGAAATTGTCATTGGTATGCAAACTGGTCTCAGGCAAGGAACATTACTCTTTAATCTCCTAATTTTAATTGGTATGCCATCATGCAGACTGGGCCTGATAATGGCTTAGTTTGTAGATTAAGACCAACAGACCTGAACTGTGTGTGCCATTAGTTACAAATAAAAGAACAGAAAACACCGAACAATGATAAAAGGGGCCATTCCAAATCAGAGGGAAGATGATTCCTCCTCATCTTCTCTAAGGTTCATGACCCTAATTCAGTGTCCATTTGTACCATGATTCGGATTAATGCTTTCTGCTTGGTCAGATAATTTCAGAACAGTTGGTAAATTGAAATGATTTGCTGTGCATATACCAGTGTTGTTGCTGGCCCAGGGAATGTTTCTAAATGGTTTACTCACAAATGACATTGCTTTCACTGATAAAACTGTTTCTTTCACTAGGAAACTAATATTGTAAACAAAATAAAAGAACCTGCACATTTTTTCAATAGAATGCATTTACATAGCTTTCAGTAATTTTTCATTCTTTAGTAAATTAAGAATCTAAAATATATTAATTTCCAAGGAGATCACACACATGTCTGGTGCCTGTGAAGAAAATGGAAATTTCAATATTTAGAAGCAAGAGATGGTAGATAGATAGATAGATAGATAGATAGATAGATAGATAGATAGATAGATAGATAGGCAGGTAGGGAAATATTAGGGCAATCTAATTAAGGTAAGTTCCTTCAGTTCTCAGAAGAAGCAAATAAGACCCATAGTCATGAACAAAAGAGTAGACACAAAGAAAGGAAAATCACGTTGTCCTTAAAATAGATGGAGGAAATATAGTACAATCCTGTGTCAATGCCCATTGTGGGCAGCTTGGGTCTTCTAAAGACATATCAAAGCCTTTTCAAGTGCCTATAACTATTGTCCTGTATGGAAATAAACTCTTTGCAGACGATCATGCTATGATCATTCAGGTGAGTTGTGATCTGATATGACAGGTGTCCTTAAAATAAGAAGAAATTTGGACCCAGAGACAGACGTGAACATTGACAAGGTTATGTGAAGACAGAAAGAAATGGCTATGTGATCAGAGCAACACACCTACAAGCTAAGGAACTCATAAAGTTACCACTGAGCTTCCAAGCAGGCATCATTTTCAGGCACCTTGGTCGTGTACTTCTAGCTCTAGAACTATGAGACGATTTGTTTTTTGTTATTCCACTTGACCTGTAGTGCTTTGCTACAACAGCTAGCTAACTAACATGGTGTCTGCCTGGTGCTTAGCATACCATGGCCACCACTCTGTCCTGTGCTGCCTCTTCTGCCAAGAGGTGTAGTTTTACAGAAGCTTAGAGCAAAATCCTGAAGAGTTACTAACAACGCCCGAAGTCCTTCATAAACCATCTTTTTCGATCTTTAAGCAACCCTGAAGGTACAAGGCATCATCGTTTCTTGTCCAAAGGGAAAACTGGAGCTCTGGCACACTGAATATCTTTTCCCCAGAAGCATAGCTAGAAATTAATAGAGCTGGGATTTGAGCCAACACCAAAGCACGCTACTATATGAAGCACTCTACTATATCACACTGCCTTTAATAATTTTTCAGGGTGAGTAAAACAAGGGAAAAATTGTAGGAAGATTAACGAAGTTTCTTCCAAATGACTATATCATTTTAAAGCTGAAATCACTGCGAATATGAATGGAGGGTTCTGGTGACTAAACAGGAGGGGCATTGGGACCTGGTGACAGTGGAGGGTGAGACTGTCCACTAGAGTCTCTTCCACTGTGCTGGAGACATAAATGTAAAGGGAGGACAGGTTGCTGCTATGCTACAAAAATAGCTGTGTTCCTGCCTGAACTGCAGAGATCCACCTTAATAATAGGAAAAAAATTAAATGAAAAAGTCGCTTTTTTACAGGGATCAGCCTCTAATCAGATATCTGAGCTCTTTGGGATCTGACATTGTGGACAGGAAAAAGGTCCAGACACTATCCATATCTGTATGAAGCAATTGAAGGTGTCAGGGTGGTATAAAAGGAAGAGGGGGGAAGATTGAGGGTCAAGAAGCACATCATTCCCCTTTGTCAAATTAGAAATACCTCTTGCTCTGCATGGGTGGTGACATATTCTATGTCACAGGAGCACCTCCAAAGGCCACCCACCACTGGGAGAGACAGAGCCCCTATAGACCACTCTCCTTTCTTTAACCATAATACTAATCACCACCATTGGTCTGGAGGCTAGGGTATCAGTTGCTTTTAGGTTTATTTTATTGTTGTGTCGATAATGATAGTTTCAAACCCTTGTGCTCTATATATTCTCTAAAATAACAGATAAGTATAAGAAAAGCAATTAACTTTTTATATACATGAAGTAATAGTAACCTATGTGTGTGCATGGGTGTGTGTATGTGCATGTGTGTGTGTGCGCGTGTGTGTGTGTGTGTGTGTGTGTGTGTGTGTGTGTGTGTGACTGTAGGTGTTTGTTTGTGGAAGTACACATTTATACACAGAAACCAAGCTGTGTATAAATGTCTAGAAGCCAACATCAGATCTCCTCGGTTCTCCTCAAGAGTCATCTGCATCAGTTTTTTGAGACAGGGTCCTTCACTGATTCAGAGATCATGAAGTAAGCTAGATTGGCTGATGAGGAAACCCCAGGACACCGGTCTCCGTCTCTCCAGCACTAGGGTTACAATCATGGACCACTATGCCTATATTTTTGTGTGGGTATTGGGTATCAAATTCAGCTGCCCCTGCTTGTACAGCTGGCACACAGAGTGTTTTGCCAACTAAAGTATCTCCCAAATCCCCCTAATAGTGACTTCATAACTAACAATAACCATGACATATTTTGTGACTGTTACATCCATGGCAGAACTTATCATAACTTCTTTGTCAGTGTTATGTTTGACACTTACATAAATGTAGCAAGTAAAGTCCTGTAAAGCAGCTGCTGCTGTCCCCATTTTACAGTGTGGAAACTTGGCCACAAACTGAAAAATTGGACTTATTCAAGCAAGCAGCTACAAAATGGCAAAGCCAGGACATATTCTTAGGTTTATTGTATCTCAAAAGCATACATTCCCTTCCCTACAGATGAAGTGATGGTCTTTAAGTGGGGAGAGACAGATAAAGGTTTGAGGTACAAATTCACATTCCAGTTTGCATATTTCGTGACACTAGCCCTATAGGGATAAATCAGAGCTAAGAAGATGAGGACATAGGGACAATAATGTTAGTCATGAGCATATGTATCCTCAGCAGAGGTTAATTTTACCAACTCTACAGAATCAAAAGCTCAGAGGACAGTAATGACAGCTCCCCCAAAGCTGGGGCATGCATGTGACCAATTGGTCTAAGGAAAAAGCAAGAGAGTTCTACATAGCCTGCCCATCCAAATCAAAACATCTTTGACAAATGGAAGCCTGGTCAGCACATTACTGCTTCCTGAAGAAGCTTTGCTATGTAAGCATGTGGCTCTCAGCCCTTTATCACAATTAGTCAAAGAGATGTTTCATGCTCAAATAGTGATAATTGCTCACAAAAGTCATATGAACATGGCTAGCTAGACCACTATCAGACAAATGAACTCATAAGCAGCAAATGCCAACCCCTAGGCACCCATAGGGAATGAATTTGAGAATCAAAACAGTTCTTTACATAGATTCTGAGCATAGTTCAGGCCATAAAGAATATGCTTAGCCAGCCACTGGTGGCTGAATAGTCCAGAGACATAGGTTTTTAAAAAATCAATAAAATGATTCCTGATGATCATCTGCTATACTCATAGATTGGTGTCTAGCCCAATCATTAGAGAGACTTTCTCTAGAAGCTAGTGGGAGCAGGTGCAGAGACATTAGTCAGAGAGAGAGCACAAACTAAAGATCTTCATAAGATCCTTCACTTTGGAACTCCAGAAACTCCATGGAAAGGGGAAGAATTGGAGGAGCTAGAGAGATCAAGAACACCAGAAAAACATGGCTCACGGGATCAATTAAGCAGGGCTCATGGAGACTCACTGTGTAATTCAGGAATCCGCAATCATGGAGCCTGCCTCCTGCACTAATTCCTCTGCATACACATTTATAATGGTTTGCCCGATTTTTGTGGGACTCCTAACAGTGGAAGAGAGGAGAATGGTCTCTGACTCTTTTGCCTACTCTTGGGACCCTTTTTCTCCTCCTGGGTTGCCTTAACCAGTCATTGATATAAGAGTTGGTGCCTAGTCTTACTGTAACTTGTTATGCCATGTTCACTTGATATGCATGGGAGGCCTGCTATTTTCTGAAGGGAAATGGAAGAGTGAATTTGGGAGAAAGGGGATGTGTGGGCTGGGGCTGGAAGGAATGGAAATATGGGTAAATAAAGTTGGGATGTAATGAATGAGAGAAAAATATAAAACAAAACATGCTTAGCAAACTTGTATTGCAAACATGTATATATGAATAGACAGTGAATGAATCAAGAATATTAAACAAGAGCAAACTTGCTAAGTCACCATTGAAATTAAGAGTTGAACTAGGGAAAGAGATGAGCTGGCAACAGGACAAGGACTGTTGATAGGAAATTCTCATCTCATCTCTTACCTTATGTTAAGCAATGGCCTATGCATGGAGGTTAGAGCAAAAACCTCTCTGCCCTCAGAAACCAATGCAGAGATGCATAACTTATCAAAATGTGAAGAACTTAAGAGACTGAGTACTCATCTGTAAATGGGATATCTTTAAAACTGGTTCACCATGGGACTCTGGGCACACCAAGGAGGAGGGAGTAAAAAGCAGGAGAGAGTAGGGAGGAATGAAGTGAAAGCTGTCCAATGCACATGGTATGGCTGTGCACTCAAAAGCTCACAGCATCTGGTTTACCCATACTAGATAAAGTCACCCAAAATCTGAGAAGAGAGAAGAGAGGTGCTCACCATTCTCTGCTTCTTAATGAGTAGCTGTTGCAGTTGACAGCTACTGAGGAAGGAGATGCACTCTTTTATGAAAGAATTCCCACTGGTCAGTTTCCCATTCTCCAGTACACGGCTCCACACACAAGCTCTCAGTAACAACACTACATGGAATTGGTGGCTGTCAAAATATTATATATATGTATGTATATCATTTATAATATCCTTGTCAATATATGTGTATCCTTGTGTGGATCCTTGTCAATATATGAATCAATATTCAAAAAGCAGATTTCTAGAATTTTTTAGGGATTGTATTGAATCTATAAATCAAGATCAAGTTGAGAAATTTGATATATTAATAATATTAAGTCTTCCTATCTACAAACACAAAATCTTTATCTCTCTCTTCATTTATTTAACATTACTATGACTTCAGCAAAATTTTTTAGGTTTCACCATAAATATAATGAACATGATTTATTAGATGTATGTGTTTCACTTTATTAGATATGTCGTGTTTCACTTTGAATAAATTAAAAGTAAATAGAACTATAATGCTTGTTTTAAGTTTTGCTGTATTTATGAGATAGAGAAAAAGGATTGATTTTTGTGTGTTAACTTTATAAGAATAACTTTATATTATTATATTAACTATACAAAGAGAAGCAAATAATTATATTTTTAAAGGCATGAATGGATACCTCATGAAGCTGACATTAAGAATGTGAATAGATACTTCACATTATATATTATCAGGCAAATGCAAAATAAAATTCTGATGGAACCTCTTTACATAGGTCTTAGAATGACCAAATATAAAATATGGACAGTGTCAAACCTCACCTGCATAAAGGATCATATCAGCTACAGAGCCACTTCATTTCCTTTTTCAATTCACGTATATCATTACTACATGTAGCAGCATATTTTCCCTGCAAGTTGGGAGGAGCTAAAGTGGGAGGAAGAAGGAGAGGAAGAGGAAGAGGAAGGAGAGGAGGAGGAGAAGGAAGAGGAGGAGCTAGGGGGCAGAGATGTAGGAGATGGAGAACCACACTTGGATCAAGAGCAGTCCTGGGTAACAACTTATATCTAGGTTAGTTAATTGGGAAACACCTCCAATTGTGTGGGCATCTTGATATTGAGCATTACCAAACATATAAAGCCTTTGGATAATTAAGCATTACAGTCTCTTTTCTACAGGACCCTCGTGAATGGCAGGATGGTCTGGGCTCAACCCAACCTTGTGGAGACAGTGTGTAAGATTGGCAGAGCCATCTCCCATGCTGGCCTCTTGTGGGTGGCAGGGCCAGTGTCTCTGGCCACCTGAGCCAGTGGCCTGAGCCGAGCAGGGGAATTATTGCCACAGCCGCTTGTGGCCTCAGGCCTAGACTAGTCGGAAAGATGGCGGCTGATTAAGAGCAAGCCAGATTGGGTGTAGCCGATTTATTAAATATCTCCTGCAACAAGTACATTTCTTATTATTATATCAGTGGAGATTTCAGTATATTGTTGGACCATGGTGCTAAGCCATTCTTCTCTTGCTCAAAACTGAGTTTTCTTGCCATTATGTAGGACGTCAGTTGCTGGATTTTTAAATGATTCCTTTACAAAATTGAAGAAATTACACTTCATTCCTAATTTACTATTTTGCGTGCATTTGTGCGTATACATGTGTTTTCAAGAGTGGTACTAGATTTTTTTTTTCATTAAATGCTTTTTCTGTATCTCTAGACATGATAATGTAATTTCTCTATAAAATTGATTTAATGATTATATATACCTATTTTGAATGCTGGATGATTTCATTTATTTTCAAGATTTTATATATACATACATATATATATATATATATGGCCTAAGTATACATTATCAAAAATAGTATTGCAATTGTTATTTTGAACTAACTATTCTCTGTTAAATTCAAATCAAAACAGACAATGATTGTGTGCTCCTTCTGACGGCTTTCCTTTATATAGACCTCAGTTTCTGATATATTGTTTCCCTTCTCTCTGAAGCAATTCCTTTAACATTTCTTGTAAGGCACAGGTATACTGACAGTAAATTCGTTCAATTTTTGTTGCCAAAGATTTTATTTCCATTTCACTTTTGAAGAATAATTTCACACAATACAGTCCTCTAGGTTGCTGAAGGTTTTTTTTTTTTTTTTTCCTACTTCTTTCTCTTTCCAAACCTCATGCATTTTGCTCTGCTATCTCCTTGCTTGCCTGGTTTCCTAGAAAAAGCAACACATCATTTTGACCATTGCCACTCTACAGCAATATATTGTTTTGCTCTTACTTCTTTCAAGATTCTTATAATTTCTTTCTATGGTTTAAATATTATATCTGAGTTTGTTGAGGATTTTTCTACTTTTGGGGGGGAACCACTTATGTTTGGTATTTTCTAGGCTTCTTGATCTGTGATTTGGAGTCTGACATTAATTTGCAAAATTCTTAGTTTTTCTTAGGTCAAGTATTGCTTCTGTTTCTGTTTCTTTTCTTTCTTGTACTCCTATTATCTGTGGTGTACCACTTCTCATTATTGTAGAACCTGGAAAAGGTTCTTCAATACTCTAAGAGAATTATCATAGGATTGCAACCCACCCCTCACTTTGATTTGCAGTCTTGAAATTTTCCAATGTTATGTTTTTAAGTGCAGAGACTCTCAGCCATGCCCAGTCTCCTATGAGCCCTTCAAAGGTATTCATTATTTCCAGTGTAGTATTTTTACCTCCAATGTTTCATTCTGGGTCTCTACTTCAAGAATAATGTGTAAGGTATTATTCTATTGCAGTGAAGAAACACCATTGACTAAGGCAACACTATGACTGAGGCAACTCTTATCAAAGCAAGCATTTCATTAAGTATGTTTATGGTTGAGGGACAGTTAGTCCAAGATTATCATGGCAGGAAGCAGACAGCCAAGGTGATGAGGCAGTAGCAGAGAGTTTTACCTCTTCCACAGGCACCAGACAGAGAGAAACATTGGGACTGGAGTGAGCTTTTGAAATCTCAAAGCTCACCTACAGTGACACATTCATTCCAATAAGGCCACACCTCCTAATCCTTACAAAACACTTCTACAATGTCAGACTACAAATTCAAATACAAGATCCTATGGAGGCCATTCTCATTCAAACCACCATAGTTAGTTATTCTAGTTAAGCCTCTCCAAACTGTGTTTTTGCCTTTCAGTGTGTTTTTTGTTGTTGTTGTTGTTTTGTTTTGTATGTTTTTCGTTGAATACTGATTTGCCATCTTAAGTGAAGGTAGCGATTATAAATAGATGTTAGAGATTTATTTACTCAGCAACATGAAATGGGAGTATTCTACCATACATGGCTCAGCCTCATTCTTTCAGTGAGCCTGTGCTATTAGACTAACTTTACCAGAGCTTCCAGTCTCCATCTGAGGTCAGACACATTGCTTAGCCCTGACTCATGGGGATTTTTCTTTTTTCTCAAGTGAGTTCTGACTAACCCTAGAAAATCAAGATCTACTAAATCCTCAAAAGGTTAGAATTTGTTGAAAATATATCTGGAAGTTCAGGATGGCTCAGTTAGTTGGGAAAGAGCTTTGCCAGGTTTGATGGCAGAGCACAATGGTCAGCCCTCTAACCCCAGAGCTGTAATGGTGGAAAAAGAAAGATTCCTAAAGCTTACTATCTCTCCAGACTAGCAAGTCATCATGTTCCATGTTCAGTGAGAGACCCTGCCTCAAAAACAAGGTGAAGAGCCACTGAGGACAGTGCCAACTATTAACCAGTGGACATCACATGCTCACATATAGACAAGAACACATTCATATATGCATGTACATATGTGAGGGAATATAAACACACATAGACACACAGAGTTATTAACTCTTGTTAATTAAAATAGAATGATCTGGATAATTTCAAGATGGTTCCTTTATCAGAGGACTCCTGGTGGTTTACTACTTAAGTATGATTTGTGGATGATATGATAGTATACATTAGTGACACCAAAATTTTACCAGAGAACTCCCACAGCTGATAAACACTTTCAGCAAAGTGACTGGATACAAAATTAACTCAAAGAAATAAGTAGCCCTCCTTTATTCAAGTGATAAACAGGCCAAAAAAGAAATTATGGAAACATCTTTTACAGTACCCATAAATAATATAAAATATCTTGATGTAACTCCAACCAAATAAGTGAAAGATCTGTATGACAGGACTTCAAGTACCTGAAGAAAAAGTTCAAGAAGATATCAGAAGACAGAAAGATCTCCATGCTCATGGATAGGTAGAATTCGCATAATCAAAATGGCCACCTTACCAAAAGCAATCTACAGATTCAATGCAATCCCCATCAAAATTCCAACAAAATTTTTTATAGGTCTTCAAAGAGAAATTCTCAACTTCATATGGAAAAAAAAAACAGGATAGCTCAAATAATCCTGAACAATAAAAGTACTTTTAGAGGAATCATCATTCCTGACCTCAAGCTGTACTACAGAACAATCATGATAAAAACTGATTGGGCATATACCCAGAAGATGCTCTAACATATAACAAGGATATATGCTCTACTATGTTCATAGCAACTTTATTTATAATAGCCAGAAGCTGGAAAGAACCCAGATGCCCTTCAACAGAGGAATGGATACAAAACATGTGGTACATTTACACAATGGAATATTACTCTGCTATTAAAAATAATGAATTCGATAAATTCTTATGTAAATGGATGGAACTAGAAAATATCATCCTGAGTGAAGTAACCCAATCACAAAAGAACACACATGGTATTCACTCACTGATTATTGGATTTTATCCCAGAGGCTTGAAATACCCAAGATTCAACTCACAGACCACATAAAGCTCATGAAGAATGAAGACCAAGTGGGGGGGTGGCTGCAGTCCTTCTTAGAAGGAGTAACAAAATACTCAAGGGAGCAAATATGGATACAAAGTACAGGACAGAAACTGAAGGAGGGGCCGTCTGCAGACCATTCCACCTGGGTATCCATCCCAAGTGCAGTCACCAAAGGTAGACGTTGATGTGGATGTCAGGAAGTACATGCTGACAGGAGCCTGATATAGCTGTCTCCTTAGAGGTCTGCTAGAGTCTGACATATTCAGAGGCAGATGCTCACAGCTAACATTAAACTGATCATGGGGTTCCCAATAGAGGAGTTAGAGTGAAGACTGAAGGAGTTGAAAGGATTTGCAACCCCATGAGGAGAACAACAATACCAACCAACCAGAGCCCCCTGGGTCTAAACCACCAGCCTGGGAGCAGTGCTTAGGGAGGGACCCATGGCTCCAGCTATATATGCAAGGGTGTTATAAATGGGAGAAGAGATCCTTGGTCCCATGAAGGCTGGACGTCATGGGGGGAAAATTCGAGGGTGGGGAGGGGAGGTGCTGGGGGGGAGGGGAGGTGGGGGTATACTCGCATAGAAGCAGGAGGAGGGGGGATGGGATAGGGAGTTCCTGGGAGGGAGGGGGGAAAATGGGGTAAGGGGAGAACAACTGAAATGTAAATGAAATTTCCAATAAAAAAATAAATAAATAAAAACTGATTGATACAGAAATAGACATGTTGATCAATGGAATTGAATTGAAGACTCAGAAATAAACCCACACACCTATGGACACTTTATTTTTGATAAAGAACCCAAATCCATACAATGGAAAAATAGAAAGCATCTTCAACAAATATTGTTGGACTAATTGGGTGTCTGCATGTAGAAGAATGTAAATAGATTCATGTCTATCACCCTGCACAAAATTCAAGTCCAAGTGGATCAAAGACTTCAATGTAAAGCCAGATACACTAAAAGTAATAGAACAGAAAATGGGGAGTAACATTGGTACAGGAGATATGTTCCTGAACAGAACACCAATGACTCAGGCTCTAAAATCAACAATTGATAAATGGGACCTCAGGAAACTGCAGAGCATTTGTAAGGCAGAGGACACTGTCAATAGGACAAAATGGCAGCCTACTGACTAGGAAAGTATCTTCACCAACCCTACATCTGACAGAGGACTAATATACAAAATTTACAAAGAACTCAAGAAGTTAACAACCTGAATAACCCTATTAAAATGGGGTATAGAAAGAAACAGGGAATTCTCAACAGAGGAATCTTAAATGGCCCAGAAGCACTTAAAGAAATGTTCAAAGTTATTAGTTACCAGGGAAACGCAAATCAAAACAACTATGAGGTTCCATCTTATACTCATCAGAATGGCTAAGATCAGTAAGTCAAGAGATAGCACATTCTGGGAGGATGTCAAGCAAGGGGGAACACTCCTCCATTGCTGGTGGGAGTTCAAACTTATACAACCACTTTGGAAATCAATTTGGCATTTTTACAGAAAACTGGGAATGGAAGAAGTCAAAATATCACTATTTGCAGATGATATGATAGTATACTTAAGTGACCCCAAAACCTCCACCATAGAACTTCTAAACCTGATAAACAACTTCAGCAAAGTAGTTGGATATAAAATCAACTCAAACATATCAGTAGCCTTCCTCTACTCAAAGGATAAACAGGATGAGAAAGAAATTAGGAAAATGACACCCTTCACAATAGTCACAAATAATATAAAATACCTTGGTGTGAATCTAACCAAGCAAGTGAAAGATCTGTATGACAAGAACTTCAAGTCTCTGAAGAAAGAAGAAGAAGATCGTAGAAGATAGAAAGATCTCTCATGCTAATGGACTGGCAGAATTAATATAGTAAAAATGGCCATCTTGCCAAAAGCAATCTACAGATTCAATGCAATCCCATCAAAATTCCAACTCAATTCTTCATAGAGATAGAAAGAGTAATTTGCAAATTCATTTGCAATAGCAAAAAAACCAGGATAGTGAGAACTATTCTCAACAATAGCAATAGTGATAAAAAGTGCATGGATTTGGTACAGAAACAGGCAGGAAGATCAATAGAATAGAACTTAAGACTCAAAAATGAACCCACACACCTATGGTCACTTGATCTTTGACAAAGGAGCTAAAACCATACAGTGGGAAAAGGACATTTTCAACAAATGGTGCTGGTTCAATTGGAGGTCAGCATGCAGAAGAATGCAAATCGATCCATACTTATTTCCTTGTACAAAGCTCAAGTCCAAGTGGATAAAGGACCTTCACATAAAACCAAGTACACTGAAACTAATAGAAGAGAAGGTGGGGAAGACCCTCGAATACCTGGGCACGGAGGAAAAGTTCCTGAACAGAACACCAATGGCTTATGCTCTAAGAGCAAGAATTGACAAATGGGACCTCATAAAATTGCAAAGCTTCCATAAGGGAATAGTTCTATCTCAAGACACAGCTATACCACTCCTGGGCATAAATCCAAAGATCCTCCAATATCTCACAAAGACACTTGCTCAACTATATTCATAGCAGCTTCATTCATAATAGCCAGAAACTAGAAACAACCTAGATGATCCTCAATTGAAGAATGGATAAAGAAAATGTGATACATCTACACAATGGAATACTATTCAGTTATTAAAAACCAAGATATCAAGAATTTTGCAGGCAAATGGATCAAACTTGTGAATATCATCCTGAGTGAAGTAACCCAGTCCCCAAAGGACACGCATGGTATATACTCAAAGTGGATATTAATGATAAAATACAAGTACCATGTTATACTTCACAGACCCAAAGAAACAAAACATGAAGGAAAGCCCAAGCAAAGAAGCTTGAATCTCACTTAGAAGTGAAAACAAAATAGTCATAAGAGGTAGATAGAGGGACAGAACTCAGACAGGGCATGGAGAGGCCAATAGGGGATTCAGGATCAGGCATGGGGAAGGACAGGAAAAATGGCTAGATGGCCATGAAAATAAATGGAAATCTGCAACTGATGGGGATGAAAAGGTGGGAGGCATCTCCAGGATGAGATATGGCCTAAGACAAGGAAGATGCCCAAGAATTAATGGGGATGACCTTAGATATGACTCACTACATTGGGGATATGAAACCTCAAGAGGCCACCTTATGTATCCAGACAGGAACCCCAGTGGAGCAATAGACACCAACCCACCCACAAAACTTTCAACCCAAAATTTGTACTGTTTACAAATGATTTAGGCATGGGGAGAGCAGAGACTGAGGGAATGGCTAACCAATAGCCAGCCCATCTTGAGACCCATCCAATCCCTAACGATACTCTGTTATGTTTGCAGACAGAGCATGTTGTCCTCTGAGAGCCTCTGCCCAGCAGCTAACTCAGACAGATACAGACACCCACAGCCAAGCAATGGATGGAGCTTAGAGATTCCTACGGAAGAGTAGGAGGAAGGATTGTGGGCCCCAAAGAGGATAGAAACTCCACAGGAAAACAGAGTCAGCTATCCTGGATGCTTGGGGCTCTCAGAGTCTGAACCACCAACCAAACAACACACACAGGTTGAACCTTGGCCTTTCCACCCATATGTAGCAGATGTGTATCTTACTCTTCATGTGGGTCCTGAACAACTGGAGAGAGAGCTATCGCAAAAGCTGTTGCCTGTATGTGGGATATGTGCTACTACCTGGGCTGCCCTGTCTGGCCTCCATGGGAGAGGAAGCACCTAGCCTCACAGAGATTTGAAATGCCAGGGTGGGGAGATACCCAGGGGGCCCACCCGTCTAGAGAAGAGGGGCAGAGGGGGGGTGTTAAAAAGCGGATCAGTAAGCAGGATGTAAAGTGAATAAGTAAAAATAAATAAATACATAAATAAATTAATTTAATTTTGTTTAAAAGTATGATTCAGCATTCAGAGAAATCTTCCCTTCCTTTCCCTCTGCTGTCAACATAAGGCAGATGTCTCCAGCACACACTGTGAGAACCTGGTAGATATCTAACTTAAAATTCAGAAAAACACAATGCTTCAGCATGAGACCTACCTACAGGTTTTGCCTATGGACATCTGCAAGCTTCTGGCAGATCATCAATTACAGTTCAGTCTTCTGGTGTCTCCTTAATGTTGCTGGTCATGTTCTTCTGCTCTAATAAGTCAGAATCTCTATATCCGCTTGTTCTCTAACTTGGGAAACAGAAGTCTAGCCTGCAGTCTCATTTCTGTGATTCATCAAAGACAAATTACTGAGTTTTTCAACTTCTTTAGCTTTTTGTTGTTAGGATGGTGGGTTAATTAACGGAACTTCTAAGTTCCTTACATGTCGGACAAAAACTAGAAGTAAACGCCTGTATTTTTCAAATATAACTGACAAATCTCTCCCCTTGACTTTCTAAGGAAATTCATTCCTTAGCATTTGTTTATTCTAGAAGCAGCAGGAATTGCAGCCAACTTCCAATTGGTCACTTTGAGATTTGCATGAACCCATGGCCAAGGGTGGACACCTATCTCCTTTACTGCTATCAAAACAAGATTATACCAAAGAAATTAGAAACAACACACACCTATGCTTCAAAGTTCTCATGATTCTTTTACAAGCATAGACTACATTTTGACATGTCTTCCTAGGTCAGCCTACAAATAGGAGTATTAATCTATTTTATAATGATATTTGTTAAATGTATATGCAAATGTTTTTCGATGAAGAGTTAAACACTGTGGTATTATATGAGAGAAAACAAAGGCAGCTTCATGCTCTGAAATATTTACAAAGCAAAAATATTTTTAGGATCTTACCTCTCACATGGGAGTATACATAAAAATTGTCCCAAGGATTTTTAAAGTTAGATTTTGTTTTTCGTTTTTATTTTGGGTGGATAACCTTTTGACATAATACATTGTATACAATGTACTACCACTACTTTTTCTCATTCCCTCCTAATGCCCTCTTTCTTCTAACTGATCCCTCTCTCATCTCTCTCTCTCTCTCTCTCTCTCTCTCTCTCTCTCTCTCTCTCTCTCTCTCCCCCACACACACACATACATATGATCAAACATATTTGGTGCAGTTGGGTCAAACACACTTGTGCCAGATCAACAGAGAGCTGCAAAATAAAGACAGGAGAAGGAGGTATCAGCTCTGAATAGAAAGTAAAATTAAATATGTCTTCTCAGCCATGAGGCCATCCTCTTCAAGATGCTGAAGCATGTTTAACTCCATCCTTCCTCCCAGCACTGCAGGCAGGTTCCTGAGCCAACAGAACCTCCACATCAAAGTAGCTTTTGCAAACACTGATTTAATTTGGGGAGAGCTTGGATTTGGCCTTCCCATTAGATTGCTTATTTTATTAAGCCGTTTGCATTAATAATATTTGGTACATGACATTGGGGAAAGGATTTTAGAAACACAACCAAGAAGCAGCTCCACAAAAGCAGAATGCTGCCAATTCATAAACAGAGTGCCCTGAGGGAAACTAAGAACCCATCCTAACCATCACCCTGCCAGGAAGGCCAG
Source organism: Mastomys natalensis (assembly GCA_021653895.1). NCBI lineage: Eukaryota > Metazoa > Chordata > Mammalia > Rodentia > Muridae > Mastomys > Mastomys natalensis. Next base: position 58,918 of record JAJTUV010001567.1, on the reverse strand, counting down.
GTTTCCAGAATCCTCCCAATGAATTCTGACTTTTAGTCAAGTTTCTGTGAAACTGAAAGTAAGTTTGTTTGTTTGTTTGTTTGTTTGTTTGTTTTATTTGTAGAGTTTCCTCTCAAAATCACTTTGTAAGAAATTTTTTGTAAAGACATTTCCTGGGACTGTGAAAATGCCTACATGACTAAAGCACTGGCTGTGCCAGTGTCAGAATTGGAACTCAGATCCTCAGCCCATTAGCTTAGAGGATGAGGATGGCCCTTTGGAGATAGAGATAAAGCTATAAGCTGACTCTCTAAATCAGCCGTAATCCCCTCACAAGAATAAGAACATACACAAACACACACATACACAGAGGGAGAGAGAGAGACAGAGAGAGACAGAGAGACAGAGACAGACAGACAGCAACAGAGAGACAGTGACAAAGACAGAGAGTCAGAGATACAGAAAAACAGAGAGAGACATAGACAGAGAGAACTTTCCCTCTGAATAGAGGGGTCATAATTTTTTTTCTCTATTTCCTTTCAGCTACTCTTTTTGGACTTTTCAGGTCTGGGTTACTTCACTATAATGTTTTATTAATTCTTAGAAGATTTCATACAATGTATCTTGTTCATATTTACCTCCTTCTTATCCCCTCCCCTCCTCTCAGTTCCAATCCTCTACCAACTCTGTGTGTGTCTGTGTGTGTGTGTGTGTGTGTGTGTGTGTGTGTGTGTGTGTAAAACAATCTTTCTCAAAGCAGATGGCTTGATCTAGCTTTTACTGTCTTTCTGCCCCTCTTCCATGAATGCTTCCTGAGCCTTAGGACACAAGGCCTACATTTAAGGCTCAGGAATCTGGTAATAGAACCTGACCCCTAGAAGCACAACTCAGGTCCTCTCTTAAAATATCTGTGTCTTACCCAAAACATTTGTTATAAATTAACTTGCTTAACTGGCTATGACAGTACTTACCTATGTACCCTAGAACTCGGAAGGCTGAGACAAGAGGATTGAGAGTTGATCAAGTTGAGCTATATTGAGAGATAATATTAAAATAAACAGGTGTTTTCCTCAACGCTGTTCTACTTACAAACAAAAAGAGAGAAAGCATGGCTGCATTAAGCTTAACCCTCTCTGGCAAGACCTATTATTTATTCTCATATTACAAACTGTAATGTGAAGAGAAATGGGACAAATGAATCCAATGCAATGAGGAAAATCTTATTATGAGAAAGAAAGAAAACAAACGGTTAATCCATTTTGAAATAATTTTTAAAAGTAATGCCCAGGTGTTTAGTGGACTCCATATCTGGAGATATAACTACTCATTTTTTCTTTACCCCACAAACTCTAGTTACACAAAAGCAATTATAAACAAATGTGCAATAAAACAGCAGGTGATGCTGAATGGAATTCGGGATACTGCCTGGGGGTGGGGAGCCATCCATTCTTAAGCGTCCCTAAACACTATGCTCTGGGAAGAGTTGTGAATATGAATTTTAAATATTTAGAAACTTCAGGGTGCCTTAAATACAGATATTCCCCACTTTACTATTGGGGAAAACTGAGTCAGCACTCCTCAATGGCTCTAGATTTCTGCAGAAGGTAACCCCAGAAGGGCACTCGGCACACGATTGATTAAGAAGCATAATTAGGAACCTTCTTTTACTTAGCTGAGTCACCTGGTGTCTTGTTGCATACTTCTACCAAAATTAAATACATTAATTTTTTAAATTGAGTCCTGGAGAGTCTCATCTGCAGGGTAATCACAGTAAATTATTATTAAGTGTTAGAAGGTCCAAGACACAAAATAAAATAAATATGTATAAAGACTAACAATGTTTTAGGCAAAGAGCTAGGAAAATGTTGGTCGTATTATTATTATTGACGCTGCTACCAGCAGTAGGCAGAGGCAGAGGCTACAAATACTTTAATTTTCCTAGCAGATCATTTTCTCCAGCAAGAAAAATAAAAAAGTACACTAAAATTAGAATTGCTGGTTGGCTGTGTTATGTGACCATGACATAAGTAGATAACTCTAGACTACATTTTGAAGCTGAGAGGGACTATTAGTCTACAGGTTGTCATGAGGTTGGAAATCATGAAAACGTCACATTCTTGTATCTAATCCTTTCATAAGATCAATCATTCTGCTACTTGTGTCCTGTGTCCTGTCTGTATCAGTGAAGGTATCTTCCAGAAGTAGAACTTAAAAGTCCTAGGTCTTGTGTTATTACTGATGCCATGTTTTGTTTGCAGACAGGGGGCTAGCATGATTATCCTCTGAAAGGCTCTACCAGTAACTGACTGAGTCAGATGCAGACACTTATAGTCAACTATTGGACTAAGGCTGGGGACACCTATAGAAGAGTTAGTTAGGGAAAAGGTTGAAGGAGCTGAAGGGGATGACAATCCCATAGAGGAAGAACAACCATGTCACCCAATCTGAACCCCTCAAAGCTCCCAGAGACTAAACCACGAATCAGAGAGCATACATGGGTTGGTCCATGGCCCCCAGCACATACATAGCAGAGGACTGCCTTATTTGGCCTCAATGAGAGATGGGGGGCCTTGTCCTGTAGAGACTTGATGTCCCAGGGAAGCAGGATGCTGGGGCAGAGGAGCACCCTCTCAGAGGTAAAGTAGAGAATGGGATGAAAAACTCTGGGAGTGGGGACTAGAAAGGGGCAACATTTGGAATGTAAATAAAATAATTTAATAAAAAAATAGTTCTATGATAAACTCTTACTCAAGAATAAAAATGTTTGCCCAGGCTTGTGGAGCTCCCAAAGGAGATTTACCCCTTCCTCCTAGGAACATAAACCAGACAGCACAAGAGAAAGCTTGGATATAAAGCAAAATTGTTAATGACTTCCTGATGCAAGTAAGTTAATAACAAAGGGAAAATGTCAGACGTTGGGTAGAGAAAGAACTAGGCAGAATTCAACAGCATTAAAATGCCAAAGTGAAAAACAAAACTAAAACAAGTTATTCAAGACACAAAGTACACCAGTGGCTAAATGCATTGGTGGGGTGTCTCGGGGTCATAAAGACCATGGAATATCATTTGACTTAGTCACTCTGTGATGTCCATACAACAAGTAACTCTAGCTGTTACAACAATAGGAATTCCTTGACGTTCGAAAAGGTTCAGACCAGGAACTGGCACTCCATAGTACACAGGCTGAATCCATCCAGATGCCTAGAAATAAAACTTTATTGGAACACAGTTGTATCTAATCATGTTCCTTATATCCATGGCTACATTCAAGCTAGGGAAGTTTCGAAGCTCCAAGGAACAAACATAGTCATGAAATTAGAAGTTCAGTATCACCAGGCATGATGATGCAACTTTCACCTTTAATCTCAGAACTCCAGAGGGAGAGGTAGGAGGATATTTGTGAATGCAAAGTCAACCTGGTATATCCAGTGAGTTCTGGGCCAACCAACACTGCAAATTAAAAAGAAGAAAGAAGGGGAGGAGGAAGAGAAAGAGAGGATGGTTTTCAATATGATTTGGGCTCAGGGTTGAGAGCAGAATGGAAAGAGATGAGATGATGAAGGAGTGTCAAGTCTCATAATCCATGAAGTGTTTGAATTTATATGTAAAATCATGATAAGATGCTTGGTTATTCTGGGTAAATATAAAAGACTCATTGAAAACAGTCTAGCCACATTAAATGAAATGGATTAAAAAGAAATAGTAGCAACAGTAAAAAAAAACTCAGTCAAGAGGGTACTGCACTTCCTTTTGAAAAAGGGGTCTAAGCTAAATAAATAATAGTGAGTGTGGAAAGGAGTTGAGAGTTACAACAAGTATTGTCAAGGCAAACTAAAACAAACTTGGCGTTGTGTATTAGGGTTGCTTTTCATGTCATCAAGAGAAGCCTTTAATGGCTCACTTAAGGCAGGGCTTTATTTTTCTCCCATTACAAAGGACTGGTGATTGACTAACAAAATTCTATCTACTGACAGGAGTATAGACCATCTCCATCCTGCTTTAACCCCATTCTGTATCCTAATTCATGTCACATTATCCTAGTCATCATGATTGCAACATGACCATTTTGCCTGTAGGCATTGTACCTATGTATCCATGCTTAAGCAAAGAGATGAGAAGGAAAGGTAAGAGTGAGAGCTGAGGACAACTCAGCAGATAAAGCACTTGATGTATAAGTATAAGGACTGGAGTTCAGATCCCCAGAACCTATGTAAAGCTAAGTGTACTAGCACTCCGATGCTTCAAACAAGGCAGAACCAAGGACCAATTTCCTAGATTGTCCTCTGAACACCAGTGATCTCTTTGGCACATTACTGCTTGGTCTCACTTATCATGCAAATGAACACACACACACACAAATTTCAACAGAAATAAAGGAAAGAAAAAGTATTAACCAACTTAGTCTGTTTATTTATATCAGGAAAGCAATAGCATTCCTAGACATCCCTAGAGACTTCTCATCCACTAGCCATTAATAGATCACATGGGTGCCTGTAAAGTAGAGGAATTCTGTAAGGATATATTTATCAGAGCACATTATAAGACTTAAACAAAGTTAGGATTCTTAATTATGAAAAGGGGAAAATGAATGTAGAGGAGATGACAAGCTGTGTCTGCTAGGGAGAGTTATTACATTTAATGACAAGGAAATCAAGACTATTGTACAAGGTCCCAATCAGACAGTTATGTAGAATGCTTATTCTCATAGCTACCTCAGTAAGAAGAGAAAGAGCTAGATGAAGAAATGGAGACAAAAGATAAATGAAGTGTGAGCTGGTTCTAGGATGATTATTGATCATGAGAGACTGAGGCTAATGAGAAAAGTCTGAAATAATGACATAACAGAGAAAGTGCTGTATGTCTGATTCAGATGCCTAAGACTCTCTGCTATATCTGGCTGATAATCATCTCTTCAAAAGCTTTAATCTCTTTTAAAATGCCAGCCATTTCTGACTAGTGTTCCAATGACTTTCTTTGAAGACATAGAAGTTTATAATTAGCCAGTGATTTTGTTTGATGTTGACCAGAATGTAAAGGAAAAGCAATTTGCATAGCATCCCAAACAATTTTTCCTCTTATTTGCTAAAAATAACGTATTTACCTGATGTTTGGTCTGTTTGTGTTTTTCAGAATTAGTCATAACAGAAAAGAAAGGACACACTAAGAATGGCCAATCACCTTCAACACAGGCAGTTGGTGAGAACATTTGAAACAGGGATGATCCTGGGTGACAATGCTCATTCCGGGACTAGACAATGAACATCTGGAGTCCTATTCAGTCCAATTAAACAGAACGTTGTGTCATCATCTCCTGCTCTGTCTTTTGGCTCCTTTGATTAGATAATTGGATGAGATTAGATGAATTAGATTTATGTGGTTTCAAATATTCATAAGACCATGCCACTTGACCCCAGGGCAACCACTGAAATCTAGTCCTTTGTAATGGCAAGGATCTTAAAACTCCTTGCAGAGAATCTTGAATGGACAAAATTTAAAGTCCAAACAATCAGGAAATTCACTGCACATTGGTACTTGTGTTGGTCAGCTTCCTGTCACATGATAAACCAAAGTGAAAGAGAGGAAATTTATTTGGTTCAAAGTTTGAGAGGTTTTGGATCACTGTTAGCTTGGTTCTGAAGTCTCTCAACTACAGTAAGAATGAACCTTGTGATGGAAGGGCATAGTGAAACAAAGCTACTCATGGCAGCAAGGAAGCAGAGAATGGGCAAGAAACAGGTCAGGAACAAGATATATCTATCAAGAGCACATGCCTAGTGACCTACTTCCTCCAATTAGGCTATCTTACCGTGGCCAACTCCAGCTGTGAAATCAGCAGTGAACTGAGCCATTGATAAAGTTAGTACCCTCACAATCCAAATCATGTTTTAATCACCACCAATTGAAGACCTAATTCCAACACACTGGTCTCTAGTGGAGGTGGAAAAAGAGCTTCATGTCCAAAACACAATACTACTCTATGATGAAGTTCTAAGGCAGCAAGTCATATCTTCAGAAAATCATTTGCGGATAAGCACAGGGAGTCTACAGAGCACAGATTAGGTGCAGATTAACACTACCCGAGTTCAGAACAATGCAAGCATCTTTCAAAATACATATAACTCTACAATTTTTTCCATTATGTATATAATCAAAGAGCTATAATCAAATTATTTGATTTGTTTTGTTCTATTTGTTTCATTGGTTGTTTGGCTCACTTGTTAGTGGGCTGGCTGCATGATTGGTAGTTGGTTTGTTTTGGCAGGTCCTGCCTATTTAGCCCAGGTTGGCCTCAAACTCATGATCACTCTGCCCCTGACCCCAAGTGCCACTGTGGATTCTGTGTTACTAAAATAGATAAAGAAAAATATGGAGAATTTTTTTCAGTTCTTCTCAAATATGTTCTCATCTCTATTCTTTTGCTCTGATGATTTCTTGAACATTCCTTGCGGTAACTGCCAAGTCATAACAGTTTTAGGCTTCAGATTTTAGCTCTAGTAAACCTGTCCTCTCTGGTAAAGAAAGAAGTATAGAAGTCGTGAAGACTGTGTTAATCAGCTTCCCATTATATTAGCAAATGCCTGAGGTAGTCAGTATAAAAAGAGGACAGGTTCACTTGGGTCCGCTGCTTCAGAAGCGTTTGCCCGTGTTCTGTTCACCACTTGTGGTCCTGTGCTGAAGTAGTATACCATGGCAGGAACACATGGAGAAAGAGTCTTATGCCATGCTGGATAGAAATCAAGGAGAAAGAAGGAGCTGGGGTCTCAATACCCACTTTAGAGGCATGACCCCAAGTACTAACTTCTTCCTTCTACCAGGTTCCACTTCAAAAAGGTTTCACTAGTATCCAACAGCAGTCTAGGCTTTCCAATAAGCTTTCAACACACAGGCCTTCAGGGAACACTTACCAGAGCTAGAGAAACATTTTTTATTCATGGCTTCCTTCTCGCTATCCATTTGTCACTTGCAGGCTCACACAACTTGCTCCAGTTAATTCATCCTAAGCAAATGCATCAAAGAATCACCTATGACATCGAGGGAAGTGTGGGTCTCCTGCACACTGACTAATTGTGCCAGTCTCTGACCACATTCAAGACCCTGGGTCTCTACCTAAATAGGAAGGGCAAAGACTCTGCCTTCCATTCAAATTATTATGATGGAAAAGGAAAATAAACCTTTAAATAGTTAAGACATGGAAGTAACAAACCTAAGGTAGTTTGGTACATCCTAACAAATCTAAAGGTACATTTTTATTAAGTACTAAAGTAATGTTTCTCTGTGTGCTTCTGTCAAAAAAAAAAAATATGTTTAAGAACTATTTTAAGAAAAACTATTGTTGACAACAATACTGTAAGTGTGACCTTAATCAATATAATTGTTAATATTAGCATCTGCTCAACTTTAGTAATGACAACAATGCTGTTTTCATATATCAAGGGGGTTGTACTCATGTTAATACAGACATATTCTTTAATACAGACATAAAAAGAAGAATAGCATTTCCCCCATGGAGATGAACAGGGATTTGGTAGAGGAGGGTCATACCAGATCCTCAGAACAAATGAAAGAATTATGAAGCCTCGTGAATGGAGCTTCTTCCAAATGAGGTTTTATCCTTTCTATTAAAAGATATTGCTTTAGTTCTAAACTATTTATCATTATTATTATTTGAATTCTGTGTATCTGTATGACAGTGCGTGGATGTGCAGATGCCAATGGAGGCGAGGGGTTGGGGGACACTAGATCTCCACAGTGGTGTCAGCAAAACATCCAAGGTGCTAGGAACTAAACTTGGGTCTTCTGGAAAAGCAATACATGGATATTATCACTAAGCTGCTTCTCCAGTCCCAAGTTCTTTAATGTTCTCTTGAACGTGGTAGAGTGCACCATTTTCCTGTCATTCCCTTGTTAACTGGAAGAAGTGAGCCAATGACCATCTATTATAATCGACTTATCAACAATACAGTGCTCCCCAAAAAGGCTGTCTTTAACAAGTGTGAAATCTGATTTGGGTAGATAGATAGATCCAAACCACTCTTTAGGATGCTAAAACAAAAATGTATTAAGTGTACTCGTCTCACACAAAGATGACGATTATTTGTGCTCTATGTCCCATAACAAGGCAGCATGTCCAGTTTCTAAATGGTGCTGGTAACATTCTGTAACTACTCCTTATAATTTCTGGTTTTATTAACCATGCCCCACCACAAAATATAAATACTAAGTAATTTACTGAAAGTACTTTTTATTGGAGATACCATGCCATGCGTGGCTAATCTGTCCATGATAGTGAGATGTAAATTAAATTGTTTTTATCTAATTGGAAGTCCCCTTCAAATGCTTGTTTTCATTAGTAAGTGCCTGTCCTTGCTTTCGTTTATACAAAGTAATAGCATAATGATTCAGAATGTTTATGGGCTCCCGATGAGATTTGCTGCCTTGGATTTCAAACAGGGGCAGTGTCATAGACAACCTCATAAGGAGTGTGAACTTGGACCTTGCTATTCACAAAGAAACTGGACAACTAGTTTCCCTCAAGACATTGTTAGAAATAAGTAAATCGTCAGTGAGTGTATGCACATGAACTGAGAAAAAAAAATCTGACCCAGAATACAAGGAACTACTCAGGATTCCAAATATTTCACTCCTTTCATTATTCCTTATTGATATATTTGGGACTAAGCCACTGTGTGTACAATGTTCAGCACAGAGTAAAAGCATGAGCTATTAATATTTTTCAAGAATCACTGCTTTTCCTACGTCTGTGCCTGCTGTCATGTGAAGAACTGTCTTTTGACATCTAAGCAAGAGAGGTAGAATAGCCACATAGTGCAGAACTAACTTAGGACAGAGCCTAGATTTTGGAGTTTGCTATGGAATATTGAACAAAAAATGCTCAATACAGGAAATGTACCTATTTTGTCCACTTTCATGAAAAAGAGTATCTTCCGGATATGAAGAAAACATTATGGTAGACAAGATAAATGAAAAAGAAATATCATAATAAATAATATGGATGGTTAATAAATGGCATTCATACTTGAGTGTAATAATTTACCAGAGATACTCATATCTGTAGAAATCTACAATTTTAAGTCCAGAAATGTTCTCAAAGGTCTCTTTGATCTTTCTTCCACTTTCTACTTCTAATCATGTAGTGTTTGCTTGAAGACACTGGATAGTTCAGAATTCACTATACATAGAAGGCAGCCCATTCTGTTACATGAAAATAAAAACGGATCTACATAAGTATCTTCCCTTCTTCATATATATGCCTCTCTGTATTTTTTTCTCTGCTTATCTTTGGTATTGACAGACTCCACATCTCAAGTATCTGAAGCTACTCCTCTTGCTTTCTCTACTCCATGTCCTCTGACTATGCTTGGACTACAGCTGTAAATCTCAAAAGTGGAAAGTCACTACAATTAGGAGTAACAATTTCTTATGGTTTGCAGTTCTCAGACCTGCATTCTTCCCTGAAATGTGTTTATACATGTATCTGTTTATTTAGAAAATAGTTATTGAATTATTGAATGAGTGATAATTGAAATCTAGGCATTATTTTAGGCTTTAGAGACATAGTAGTAGATATAAAAGTCTTTTTGCCTTTATGGAGCTTACATTCTGACTATTGGAAATTACAAAGTAATGCCAATTAATAATAATAATAATTATTATTATTATTATATTATAGTAATAGCAATAATTGTTGCTCTATAGAAAGTAATATAGTAATATAGAAAGGAGGGGAAAAACAGTATTTGAGCAGAAAACTGAAGGAAATGAAAACATACAGACTTGGGAAATTACACTTCAGTTAAAGGTGACAAGTACTGAAAAGCCCTGAGTAGGTCAAATGCTTAATATGATCAGGTCAACAATGAGGGAAATGTAGTTGAAACTCAGTAACCTCAAGGGCAAAGAGCAAAATGCTGATTTTACAGATCTGTGGCCGTGGATGTGGTAAGGATGTGGGTTTCTGGTTTTGTTTTCTCTGAGTGAGACAGACAAACACTCATAGGTTATAAGTAAATAAACAGCATCATGTGATCTAGCATGAAATGGACTCCTGTGGTCACTATGCAGAGAATAATGGAGGTTTGAGGAGGGAAGGGAAAACAGAAAAGCAGAAAGGCCATTGAGGAGAATATAGTAATTGGCAAGAAGAAAGATGATGGTTTGACTGAGAGTAAATGTTGGAAACTTTGCACAAAAGCTAATAGCAAGCCAGGCAGTGGTGGCGCACGCCTTCAATCCCAGCACTTGGGAGGCAAAGGCAGGTGATTTCTGAGGTCGAGGCCATCCTGGTCTACACAGTTCCAGGACAGCCAGGGCTACACAGAGAAACCCTGTCTCGAAAAACCAAAATAAATAAATAAATAATAATAGATCTAATAGCAAGTAATCTATTCGCAGGGCCAGTAGGTATATGTTCATATAAAATTCTAATCTACATCAACTTAAGTCCTGTTATAAAATTACCAATTTTGTAACTGACAATTCGGCTGTACTTGAATGATGTCTAAAAGAAACACATTGGCTCTGACTTCCATAACTTCCATTTATCTGATCTCCCAGGAATTGGTACAGCATGCCAAATTCTTTCTAAAGATTTTTCCATCATCTTTTGACATGAGAGGATAAGATCCAAATGCATAACATTTTTTTTAGCAACCAGACAGGTAAAGCAGACACTGGCAGGTTACCCATTCTATGACATCCACATTCATGATTCATGTGTGTGTGTGTGTGTGTGTGTGTGTGTGTGTGTCTGTCTGTCTGTCTGTCTGTCTATGTGTGTCTGTCTGTGTGTGTCTGTGTCTGTGTGTGTGTGTGTGTGTGTGTGTCTGTGTGCATGTAGAAGCCAGAAGTCCTTCTCAGATGGAGTCTATCCACCCCAGTTTTTTCTTGAGACAGAGTCTCTCATTAAGTCCCAGAGTTTTCAAAGCAAGTAAGCTTGGCTGACTAGTGAGCCCTGAGTATCTACCAGGAATCTACTGGACATCTACCTGTCTCTACCTCTCTAATATTAGAATCACAATATATACCACTGTGCCCAGCCTGTTACACGGGTTCTGGAGCTCAAACTTGGGTGATCGTGCTTGGGTTGCAAGCCACTTAGTATGTGAGCTAGCATCACAGCACCCCGATTCACAGTTCTTATACGAACACCTATAACTGAACTTAGAGCATTTATCTCCTGATAGACAAGGAAGCCAAAATGTTGAGAAATAGATAATTTCCTGGAATATCCCTTTTCAAGGATGAAAACTGGAGACAAACCTTTGGGCTATTTATCTTCAAAGATTTCAACAACATACAGACCAATTTCATTTTTAAGAAATCAAGAAAATAATTAAGAGGCTTCTTCAACCCTAAGTGAGTGCAAAATCAGCTAACTCAAAACACTTACAGCACATGATCACTGTGACTTCTTCCCAAGCTTAGCACATCATGAAAAAGAGATCTTCTTCAACCCCTGGAAAATAGTTCTAATCAAATACTTCTGTACAATCCAAAGTACACCACACAGAAAATGCTGAGGGGAGCCCCATAACCCAGCCATTCCTTGTATGAAGCCAGTGTACAAATATTGACAGAAGACACTGGAGGAAGGGTTGTTGTTTGATTGTTTTTCAAATATGAAGAGCCTAACAAATGTAGAAACCAAACCTAAACAAATGGAGATAGCCAGACTATGTAACAAAGAGTTCAAAATAACCATTATAAAGATTACCAGTGACCTTAAGAATGCCATATATGAACAAAATGAGAATACAAACAAAGAGGTAGTAAATATTAAAAAGAATCGTGGATTCTGGAGAATATAATACCTGCAAATTTTAAAGATCACTAAACGATCCAAGAACAAGTTTGATCAAGTAGAAGAAAAAAATAAGGCCTCTAAGCAAACATCATTTGAAATGATATATTCAGAGGAGAAAAGAAAATAAGAATGATACAAACTCATAAATACTAGGAAGGCGCTTCAGAGATTGCTTAGTTGGTGAAGAATTTGCACAGCAAGCACGAGGACCTGAATTTGAATCCCCAGGAGCCAAATAAAAGCTGCACAGACATTTCAGATACCTGTAATCCAAAAACTCAGGAGGCAGAGAAAGAGAATCCTAAGGCAAGCAGCCTAGCTAGACTAACTGGAATTGGTGAGCTCCAGGTTCAGAGAGGTAAATGACTCTGCCTTGATTTATAAAGTAGAGAGCAACCAAGGGAAACCATCATCAACTTCATGGCAAAGAACTTGAATACACATTTCTTTAATAACTATACTGTCCTATAAATGGCCATCTTTATGACTAGGTGCTCAACATTACTAATGATCAGAGAAATACAAAACGAAATCACAATGAACCCCACTTGTTAAGATGGCCCTTGGGAATAGTTTGAAAAACAACAAAATATCAAGCACTGGTGAGAATTTGCATGGGAGGGAATGGAACACTTGCATGTTGATGATGATAACAGAAGATAATACATCCATTGTGCAAAGAAATTCAGAAGCCCCTAAGAAATATATATGATCCATGAATACCATTTCTCGGAATTTATCCAAAACAATTAAAAAGAAGACCTCAAAGATATTTGTATGCCATATGCATGGCTATATATTTCCCAACAGCCAAGTAAGAATATAAACTCCCATTGTAGGTGAACAAATTTTTAAAAAATAGTACAAGCAAATAATGGAAGGAAATGTTGCCATTTGTTATAGCGTGAATAGGCCTTCAGACCATTGTTCTATATAAAATAAGCCAGTTTCAAAGGGACAGTTCTCTATTATTCCTCTTGTAGGAGGTATTTAAGGTAACATAACTTATAGGAACAGGATGCTGGTGGCTATGGGCTTGGTGGAATGTGATTAAGTCGTTGAGGTTTAATAGAGTTTCCATCATATAAAATTAGAATATTTTAGAGAGCTGCTATCCAACAAGATATGTGTACTTAACGTTACACTGCAGTAGAATGTAATATGACTGATTCCATGTTGTAAGGTTTTTACAATTAAAATTATCAGCAGGAGTCACACATGTGCTTTATGTACATTTTGCACAGTCATCATATCTAAATTAAACAAGTCATTTTGGATGAGAGCCATACCTTCAATGCAAAATGACAACACTGTTCCACTTTCATGAATAAATATAACTGCAGCTATGTTTGTTACAGTTTCTTGGGTCAGATTCCTCAGTTTAAGAGGCTAAAATAAATTAACTCTACAGTTGGTCCTACATATGATTGGTCAGCCTTTACATCCCTGTTAAGTTTAGCTCTTCGTGACTCTGAGTTTTTAATTTACTCAGTATAGCCTGGATAATAAAAAGCAATATTATCACCTAACTGGTTTAGACTTAATTTATATTGTCAAGCAGCTCACTTGTTTTTTGCCTCAGTCTGTTCTGTGCTGAATTTTGTAAGTTTGAAACCCAATATGTCTATGTGCCTCAGGCACAACGGTTGACAGCAACCCATGAACCCATCTCGCCCCCAGTCATATGATATGATTACCAATAATCCTAATTCTGGGATATAGCTTGCTTGGCAGTAATTACAGCTGTAGCTGAATGCTTGCAGCATTGGGATAAGCCTGGACTCAAAGCTCCCACCTCATCTTAGGGAAACGGAACAGTGGGTTGGTTTCAAAGGAAGGTTTGCTGCTATTTTGCCTGGAACACTTTTTAATTGGGTATCATTTAGAAACTTCTAAATCCCATTTTAGAGCTTCTGGTCATTGCATTACCTATTGAAGCCCTAAAAGCTAGTTATGGGGCATGCCTAGACCATGAGAATGTCAAAGCAAAAATTACTATCATCCCTGCTCTCTACAGAGAAGGAAAAGAACCTGCATCATGACCTTTTTAAAATACATACTAATAGAAACCAAAGATAGCCAAGCTGCGTGAGAACGTTCTTGCGAATTTGAGGATGCAATTGCTTCTGCATCCTGGTAGCTCGATTTTTAATTTCTAGGCTTTTCAGAAATGCATACAATACATAAATGTACAATTTTGGTTTCTCCACCAAATCCTCAACTTGAGACCAGCCAGAGCTCTACCTTAATCATCTCCTCCCCACCCACATCCAGAGAGTTAACAATCCACACATTCTACTTCCCTAATGGTTCTGGAGTCTAAACTCCCACCTGCAGCCCCATTATCACTGCAAAGGCAGCTAAACATCTCATTACTTCTTAAGTGGGTAAGTGCTTTGCCTGACCCCAGTTTCTCTACCTCCAAACTCTCCTACACACAAAGATACGGAAGGAATGTACCCAAACACAAATTGGAGATCTTCTTCCTCCAAATTTATAATGGCTCCCTGTAGAGCATAATAATCTAAGCTTTAGCTTAGAGCTTCCTACCTCTTCAACTTTGTCTCTCAAATATCCCCCATCCCTTGCAACCACCAGAGCCCATAAAAAGCCTATTTATTACCTGGTATGCCCTGAACGTCCAGATGCTCCAAACCCTTGTAAATATTTAAATTAACTCTATTTCCTGATGGGAATATGAAATTATATATACATGTATGTGTGTATCTATGAGTATGTATGTATCATTGAAATTCTGTTCATTTTTATTATGATATTCAATCTTTGTCTTCTACATTAGGAAATACCCATTGTCTTTCCTATATCCTTTGTTAGAACATGAAAACATTCAAACAACCCTTTCTACTCACTCTCCAAAGCCTTGAAAAACAATGAGATTTTGGTGTAATAATGATCATGGTTCTTAACCTAGAGAAATTTACATTCCTGTGGCTTATGTGTCCCATTTCCTCTGCTGGACCACAACATCCTTGAAGAAGGTAATTGTAGTCATCCAGTGTCAAAAGAATAAGTCACTTGCAATGAGACTTTATTGAATCTTACTGAAACTGAACTGAATTATTTTCCACTTGGGTACGTGCTTACACAGATGTGTAGATACTCAAATATGTGGGTGATAACATCTGTTCTTTAGAAGCTGCATTCTGTCCTAGGTGCCTACTGTGTGCTCCAATCACAATCTTAAAACATACAATGATTTTATGAACAGATCACAAGATACCATACAGAAGCACTTGCTACAATGACTAACACAGAAAACTGTTAACACATGCAAAGCCTTCTTCTGCTTAGTCCATGCAGAACATCACTTTACAGATACAAGAGAAGCTGGGAAATGCCTCATGTGTGACAGATTTTTCATGTAAAAACCAACAGAGCAAAAGTTTCCATGCTCCATCTTTTCAAAGGATTATCATGTGATCAGAAGAAGTAATTGCATTTTTTAACATTTTAGTGGGAAAAGATGAATTGCTTGGAATCCTAAAAAATAAATTCACCAACATGGCTGCGTGAGGGGAAAGCTTGGTTTCAGGAATAATGATGTCTAGAGACTCACTTCAATTCTCAAAGGTTTGATTTTCTTATCTGTTAGGAATGATGATATTACTATCACTTTTATACTGTGAATGTAATGGATACGCTTTTACAGCTAAAGATTGTTATGGATAAGAATATAATTCTTGTAAAATTATCTATTAGAAAGGTAAAAGCTTACCTGATGCAGGGTGATATTTGTAACATATAAAATCTCACAAAAAAAAAAACACACCTAAGAAAAACCCTCTCTTGTGGAGGTCCCCAAGTGTATATGAGGCTGCTTGCTAAATTGATAAATTTATGACTCTAGTTTAACTGGCAAGAGAGAATAAATCTTCTTTATGTTCTCTTAGGGCAGATAAGGAGCAAGAATAGCAACCTTCAGTGAACTGTGATGATAAGGGCAAGGATAATGTGAATTTTGTAGGTTGCCCAAAACTACAACTCTCACCTTGTATGAACTCTAAGCTTTACAGAGGGGAAAAAAATTATCTCTATCTGTACTAATGACCTGTGCAAGTTTCACCACTAGTTCCCACCCATGTCCATGACCAGATACAGTCATAGAAAAACAGCAGAACAACAAATGGGTAGAAATACTTCAGCAGTTGGACCTCAGATTAATCTGTTCTTTAGAGCTCAGGATACTTTTTGCTCCTAGAGACTTGAGAGGTCCTAGTCACACTTACTTTGCCCGGGAATATCCAGGGCCTGTCAACTACGAGAATCCTGTTATAGACCTCACACTGTATATATTCCCCAGGCTAGCCTTCAGAGGATCTCTTGACAGCAAAGAAATCAAGGGCTTCAATATTTCTTAGCCCAGAACTTTTTTTTGGAAATACATCGAGTATTTCCAAAAAGCTGGGATGGGGACTGGCTTAGAAAGTAGCAAATCTGTTGTATGAATTATTTAATAACCCTTTCCCTAGCAATTCCCACTAGGGAACTGGCTTCCCACTGTTACTCACTACAAGGTCTTCCATCCCTTCTTCACACCACTTCTGATGAAATACATGGGCGGTGACTCAAAGATACTGAAAATACCTTGGGAGGGTGATCACCATAGCAGCACAGGTTACGTGCAGTTTGATCTTGCCCAGTGCCCAAGCCAAGAATAAAACTCAAGCAGGGAAAAGCAAAAACCTATTGACATCTTCTTGATGGGAACTAGAGGGACACTGAGAAAAGTGGACTCCACGTGGCTCCTGTTTCCAGAGGCTGCATTCACTGCTCATTCATTCAGCAAGGATGTGTGGTGTTTGTTCCCTGCCACTTAAGTCAAACACAACATTAGGGTGTACCTTTCTAGTTCCCAGAACATTATCAGTGACCTTGGCTTGCTATTCCCCTCTAATTGCGTTGATTTTGGAAACCATCCAGTAAAATACTGGGCTATTAGAGTTTAAAGCAGGATGATCAGCCTCCTAGAAACCATGGACTTTCCATTAAAGCTTGGAAAGTTATAGACAAACAGAAAATTAGCCTTTTTATGTGAGCTTTGATGAACTTTTTTTTAAATATCTAGGCCTCAGTTTCCCTATCTGCAGGGCAGTTTCAAGACTAAACTATCTCTAAAGACTACTTTTCAGCTTTAGAATTCACTGGATAAATTTAACATCTTTTTATGATTTAAATGGGTCCTTAAAGGGGTCTGAAGGGAGAGGGACAGCCTTCCAGTCTTCCGCACAGATAAAAGTGTTACCAAGTCAAAAACTGTATGAGCCCTAAGGACTATAATGATCTCATCTCACCTGATGCCCCCTTTCAGTTGTCTGGGGTCTTTGCTTCAGGCTTTAGATAAACTTGTCCTTCATGAAAAGAGAGCTGTATTCAGAAACCCCGACAGTCCTAGGGTCTCTTTTGTAAACAGTTCAAAGTGTGTTATCTGGACTACTTCAGCAATTAAACAGAGTGGTGACCTCACAGGGTCTCAGGTGAAAGGGCCCTTTGTTGCCTTTCAGTGCTCCTGTACAGTGGGAGAAATTGCAGAGTGATAAAGAAAACTCACCACACGAACAGACTCAGCTTTGGAAAATGAGTCCAAGGGGTTGAGGAAATGGCGTAGAAGGGAATGAAGCCTGCCCCCCCCCATGCTAATGTTTAGCTTCAAGAAGTTCCTTAGTTTTTCTCCAACTTTATTAATCCTCTGGAAAAAATGGGCAGAAAAGACATTTCATAGGGTCCTGGGACAAGGAACATGTGGTCTTTGTTTACGTGTGTATGTTGTTATCTTTACTCGCCTCAGAGTTCACAGTTTTTGTAAATCTATCTTTACATTTTAACAAATACTAATAGGGTTCTATATGTGTGTGCAGTATATGTAATATAAAAATGGGTTTATAAGATAATATTTAATACAATCTGTAAATTTTATATATTAAATATAGACTATATCTAAAACATAAGTCACAAAGAGGGATATTTGCTCTGTGCCAGTGGCATTTCTAGATTTAAAACAGAGGTTGAAGACAAGAAATGACAATCATAATGGCACACAATCCTTGGAGGCTGTCTTACTAGAGCAAAGCCCTAAAAGCAACTTTAAAATCTCCCTGGTGACTTTTCTAACTAAGCCAACACAACTTGCCCAGACTAAAATGTGAACACATCATTCTAACTCACCTCCATAATTCTGATGAGCTCATACCATTGTGTTGTTGGAACAGATGCCAATATAAGACACTCTCCTACCTTTGGAGGCCTCTTAACTTCCTCCAATATATACTAAGGCTTTCCAGGTCCCTGTATGAGCACAAGCAGGAACAGAGCATTCAAGTACCCAGAAGGTCACTCCCACCATTTTGGCTTTCTCATCATAGAGCCTCACTCCAGCTTCTTACTGTTCCTCTTGGCTGCATTCTTTGAGATTCCTGAATCTTCTGTGTCATACCTGTGCTCCCCTAACTTTCTTCTTCCTCCATAACTGCTTGCTCAACCTAGTCACCACGAATGTTTGCCGAAACAAAAATAAAAAGGTTTTCCCAAAGTCCCATAAGACCAACAGCCTGATGCCTCTCTGGAGAGTAACAGTACAAATTCTACAGGCAGACAGGAGAGTTGGGTGGCAGTTTGGAATCAGAGTCTGACTGGTTTTCACAACACCAAGAAGGCTCTTTCCCTGTTAAACTGGCAAGTAGCCCAAGAGCTGTATGATTTCGAGTCCCCTGAAAGTCTACTCCTCTCCCAGTCCTTAAAACACTGCGGTTGCATGTTGTCCCGAGTTTGATTTAAGTTCCTTGCCAATACACATAGCAGGTTGTTAGGAAACAATTATCTCAGGACCTCCCTCAAAACTGTGCTGTTTTTCAACCCCATTAGTGTTGAGATCACAGCATGATTGCGGGATGATTTATCTCTCAATACCGATCTGTTCTTACATTACTGGACATTTCCTCTGAGCTAAGTCCATCAATCACACTATCATCTGAACATCTTGCAGCCAGACTTGCCTGACGGAGCCCAGCTCACGATTTATCTTTGGTGCTGTCTCCAGTTCTTGTCAGTTTTAATTCTGCTCCACTCTCATTCTCTTCTCCCGTCCCCGGGGGCTCTGTCTGGGACATATTATTATTCAGTATTTACAGGAATGTCACTTGAAAAATGTCACCATCACAGATGACAAAAATTCAGAGTTTGCATGAAATCATGAGTGCCCAACCCATCACTTTGTACCTTTAGACCATGATGTAAATTTCACATTGACCCATGAATTTCTAGAACTATTTTTTACCTAGTTCAAAAGAAGCCTCAGGGCTGGAGTGTGGTATTTCCAGAACCCTTCAGGTTTATGTTTAAAGTTTCCATTAGGAGAGGAGTTTGTTCAATTTTCTACTCTCGGAAAAAAATAAAAGATGACCTCCTCTTATTAATTCTATCACATAATGCAAGATGCAAGGTTATGTTTAAGCCATCAAAACTTATAATTATGAATATTCAGTATCTTATGCTCCAGTTTATTTCTCTTTCAGTGGTCCAATTTGCCTTCTTATTTTCTCTTGCACCCATAGAACATTTCTGTTGACCCAGGATCTGTCCTAAGCATGAAAACACACGAATATTCACACACATACCCCAAACAAGCCCATGTTCCCAATTACCAATGGTTGAGGTAAATTGCTTTAAAGGAACTTCATTCACTAATATTATAATAATAATAATAATAATAATAATAATATCTACTTAACTGTACAAATTCCAACCCACTCTAATTTCAAAGACAAATATAATTATCTGTATGTTTACAGATAAGAAAGCTAAGGTACCAAGAATTCAGCCTACTCAAGGAGACTGTTCAGCCAGCAGTTTTAATCTGCATTCCTGTCTGATTCCAGATATTTCACTCCTCAATACCCGACCATACCATTCTCTGCCTTTACAAAAGAAACTAATGAGCTAGTTACTAAGTTAAGATGTCTATTGCTGCTATGAAACAGTATGACAGCAGCAACTTAGGGAGAACAGGGTTTATTCTGTCAACATTTCCATATAACTGCTTATAATCAAAGGAAATCAGGACAGGAACCTAAACAGGGCAGGAACCTGGAAGCAAGAGCTGATGCAAAGGCCCTGGAGAGTGCTGCTTATGGCTTCCTTAGCCTGCTTTCTTATAGAACCTAGGGCTGACAACCCAGGGACAATAGCATTGTTTACAATAAGCTTGGCTCTCCCAGATCAATCACTAACTAAGAAAATATCTTATAGTCTGGTCTTATGGAGGCAATTTCTAAAGAGAGGTTCCCTTTTTTTTTTTTTTTCAGATAACTCTAGCCTCTGACAAGTTGACATAAAACCATCCAACATAGCTAGGTTACTATGAAAACATTGTTCCTAAGTTTTGACTCAATATTTGGTCTGGTATATCCCCGGGGAAATCAAATGTCAGTCAAGTCATATTTTTATATTAGTCTTGGTGATTTTACTTGTCCTGGTCCATCACAGAGGAGATACATTAGGTAGAACAAGTTCTTGCTTTTCCCAAGATTGGAATAGAAGGTAACCAAAATTTCAAAGTCCTCATTGGACATACATTGGTACCAGGCTTCAAGACCCACCCTAACTAAAGGAGCTGTCCGTGTCTGGTTCCACCAGGGTCAACAGAGTACTGAAGTCTGAAGTCCAAGATCCAGCTGAGTAAGTTTGCTTTGTTTGCTTAAACAACGCTTATTCAAATCTCAGTTCTGAGGGAGTAACAGGTTGATGGGAAACAGCAAGTGCCTCTAGGTCCCCTGGCCAGTCTCAGCATCTGACACATAACTTAAAGATGTTCAAATGGGCTAGAGAAGTCAAAGATTTAAAACCAGCAAAGGCAAATCATGAGAAAGATCCAGGCAGACTAGAAGCCATAGTTATAGGAGCCATGGGGAGCTCCAACTAAAGGAGCCATAGGAAAGACCAGTCTATAGGAAAGTGGAAATCATCAAGATATACATATAATGGTACTTAGAGGAGATCCATACATGCTTTCCAGAAGCAGCTCTCCCATGTGTCGACATGACTCAAGGAATATATATCAGGAGCCAGTCTCTGAAATCCAATCTTTTGAACACATGATGTTACACACTAACCATAATGAGTTACTCTGTAATAGGTGCTTTTGCTTTCTAGTTACAAACTCTGCATCTTCATTACCCTATATAGCAATGCTGTGCTTGATGAATATATTTATATAAGGTTAGCCAGTATTGTGTATCCCATAATCAAATGAACTGAAAACCCCAAACCTTGATGTATGGGTCCTGGTAGCTAAACTCATAACCTTACTCCCCACCTACTAACATCCCTTGCTGTTGATTTGAGGAATAAATGTCAGCACATTTGGACTATAAACTAGTGAAAGGAATTTGCTCATGGATTTCTTGTTTTCCATGTGATGACTGAAACGGTGTATATGTGTTCAATATATGGTTATGAAAACAGAACCCACTTTGCAAACTCTTAAATAAACAATTGTAGTGTGGAAAATTGAACCTTTATAAGGTATTTTGGAAAACCTGGACAACAGAGTTCAGAGAAGTATGCTAGGACCCCCCAACCTACTATCTAATGCAAAGGGGTCTCAAAATTCTCCCAAGCTCACTTAATACCTTAAGAGTTCTTAGGTACGGTTTCTGCAGCCTAGGCTCCGAGATAGAAGAGTCTCAGTAGGCTCATCTGAAAACTATATTGAAGTTCTACACATCTACTTGCAACCATCTTCTTTGAACCATCATCCCTTCTCCACTTTTCTTCCTGGAAAATGTCATACCAAATTCCTCTTCTTCACAGACTTTGGAGGACAAATTCAATCTCTTTAAATTACTAGTGTCTTGTTCTGCCAGCCACAAATGGAAGTGAATGCAAGAATATGCATAAATGAGTGTACACACTCATGCACATGCCACGGCCAATAACCTAACTGCATTTCAGTTGGTGTAATTAATGGGACTGAGTTCCAGGCACTTCGTCCAGGCAATTGCTGGGTAAGTGATTGAAATTTCTGAAAGCAGCATGCTTATATGTAGTCACCGCAGAAAAGTATGTCAAAATGCACCTGCAGCCCACTGAGAAAGAAAGGCTGAATGAGAGTTGGACTCCCTGGCTTTGGACTGCCTGGGGTAGCCACAGTGCATACGCAGCCTCCAATTCCATCTCTAAGTGCTGCAGGGAAGAGTACTCTGTAATTGGAAAATGCTTCCCAAGCAGAAAGTCTGGCTTGCTTAATAAACACTGTATCTGAAAAAGTTCAAAAATTACCAGAAGAGAAACACAGTGTAGCATAACCATGAGTGTTCTAGAAGTGGCTAAAACGGATCTGAGCTACCAGCTGCATTTTCTCTTACAGGTCATTTAACCATGCAATTAGGTAGTTAAGTCCATGCAAAATATTTAAAACTAAACCTGCTTCTCATCAATCCAAAGATCAAACTTTTTACCGTGGAGCAAATGATCAATTTGCCCTTTCTTCATCCCTCATTTCTAAAGAAGTTCCATTACTGTTTAAGGAAAAAAGAAGAAAGAAAGAAAGAAATCGGATGTTTATCTCTACTCAGCAATTTCATGATTTCTATCAGATGGTAGAAGCAAAAATAATAAGTTGGGAGATTTCAAATGAAAAGGCTACAGAGCAGAGCGAAGGCATGATCACGTGGTTAATAATGTATTTTGCAAATGTAGGGGGGAAATTATGCATGAATACCAAATTTCCATGATAGGAAGGTGAACAGCCTGTTTAACGACTGCAGATTCAAAGCTGGAAATCACATCACTCTGAACAGGTATACAGTATTATATTCCGATTGAGAAAGGAATGCTGTGTGAATGCGCCTGGCAAAAAGGTAGCCGAGGAATATTGCATCTTTAATAGGATTTTTGATTCAAATGTGCTGAGCCAAACCATTTAAAATTGCATTTGAATAGTAAATAGATAACATCATCATTTTTTTTTAAAACCCGCACACTTGTGCCAGATCAACAGAGAGCCTGCAAAATAAAGACAGGAGAAGGAGGTATCAGCTCTGAATAGAAAATAAAATTAAATATGTCTTCTCAGCCATGAGGCCATCCTCGTCAAGATGCTAAAGCATGTTTAACTCCATCCTTCCTCCAGCACTGCAGGCAGGTTCCTGAGCCAACAGAACCTCCACATCAAAGTAGCTTTTGCAAACACTGATTTAATTTGGGGAGAGCTTGAATTTGGCCTTCCCATTAGATTGCTTATTTTATTAAGCCGTTTGCATTAATAATATTTGGTACATGACATTGGGGAAAGGATTTTAGAAACACAACCAAGAAGCAGCTCCACAAAAGCAGAATGCTGCCAATTCATAAACAGAGTGCCCTGAGGGAAACTAAGAACCCATCCTAACCATCACCCTGCCAGGAAGGCCAGGTTTCCAGAATCCTCCCAATGAATTCTGACTTTTAGTCAAGTTTCTGTGAAACTGAGAGTAAATTTGTTTGTTTGTTTGTTTGTTTGTTTGTTTGTTTATTTGTAGAGTTTCCTCTCAAAATCACTTTGTAAGAAATCTTTTTGTAAAGACATTTCCTGGGACTGTGAAAATGCCTACATGACTAAAGCACTGGCTGTGCCAGTGTCAGAATTGGAACTCAGATCCTCAGCCCATTAGCATAGAGGATGAGGATGGCCCTTTGGAGATAGAGATAAAGGTATAAGCTGACTGTCTAAATCTGCCAGCTCCAAATTCAGTGAGAGACTCTGCCTCAGTATATTAGATGGAGGGGGATCAATGAAGACACCACACAGTAATGTCTGGCCTCCACATGTATGTACACACACACATGTAGGTAGACACATGTATCCCCTCACAAGAATAAGAACATGCACACAGAGAGAGAGAGAGAAACAGAGACAGAGACAGAGAGACGGGAACAGAGACAACGACAAAGACAGAGAGTCAGAGAGACAGAAAAACAGAGAGAGACATAGACAAAGAGAGAACTTTCCCTCTGAATAGTAAGGTCATAATTTTTTTTCTCTGTTTCCTTTCAGCTGCTCTTTTTGGACTTTTCAGGTCTGGGTTACTTCACTATAATGTTTTATTAATTCTTAGAGGATTTCATACAATGTATCTTGTTCATATTTACCTCCTTCTTATCCCCTCCCCTCCTCTCAGTTCCAATCCTCTACCAACTCTGTGTGTGTGTGTGTGTGTGTGTGTGTGTGTGTGTGTGTGTGTGTGTGTGTAAAACAATCTTTCTCAAAGCAGATGGCTTGATCTAGCTTTTACCGTCTTTCTGCCCCTCTTCCATGAATGCTTCCTGAGCCTTAAATGTAGGCCTTGTGTCCTAAGTGTATTAATTGACTACTTTAGTTATCATGATTTGATATTACTTTATTTGGAGAAGAGTTGGGTGAAGAAGAGAAAGTAGAAACATCTGTATCCTGACGTGTCAACACAACAATCCCTCATATTCTTAGCAAGGCTTCTGAAACCAGGAATTTTTGAAATGTCATTTGTCATTAGCCTGTGGAGTATCTCACCAGGTTGCCATCTAAGTTTCTGCACGTCCTCTCACCATGTGAGAGTTCCCGCTTGCCTAAGAAGCAGGCAGATGTGTGATAGGAATCCAAGAACTGGAACACTGCTCACAGGATGGCCTGGAGGATTTTCTTGTCGTCTAAGTCCAATGGATTTTAAAATTGTGTTTATGTCTTAAATACAAATGATTAAAAGCATGAAGCATATCAATAGTTATGAGAGAAAATTTTTTCAGTTTTGTTCCTGCCATCAGACACACCAGAGGAGCCTTCATTGATTTCAGTCATTCATCTTTCCAGAGCGTTGGAATGACTGCATCCAAGTTGACGTTTCCTGGCTTCATCGAGTAGCTGCAGGGCCTGTAGAGTGGTGGCTTCTCCAGCCCTGACTGGTTTTAAGACTCAATTTTTTTCTGTGTGCATAATGACCATCTTCCAGGAAGTGAAAGATAACTTTCCATTCTAATTCAGGAACCACCAATAAGCTCTTTTAAATGTTTTCGTGGTCAGCAAGATGGCTCAGAAGGCAAAGGTGTTAGCTGCCATGGCTGACAACCTAAGTTTGACCCCTGAGACCAACGTGACAGAAGGAGGTCAGTAGTTCCTGCAAGTTGTCCTCTGATTTCCACAAATACATAAATTCCACATGTGCTTCATATACACACAATGTTTTTCCAAGACAATTTCCTAGGATAAGTCCCATCACAGTTTTGAATTTAGAAAACTTTTCCACATGTAAGTTCATGATTCTGAAGTGAACTTTTTATAATGACAAGAAAGACATTAACACTGGTCCTTTCTAATCATACTTTGAATCAAAGGGAGATTTCATTACTTCAAACTCACAGATACTGATATTTGCAATTTTGTGCTCTCTGTGCTTAAAAAAAAAAAAAAAAAAAAAAAAAAACCTGTGGGTCTTGATTGGTCAACTATACTTCTACTTTTGTTTTTAAATCATTGTGTGCATGTGTGTGTGTTTGGTGCATGTGTATACATGTGTGCATGTGGAGAAATGCACATGTATACACATGTTTAGGCCATAGGTGAACTTCAGATATCTCTTCCAATGCTCTCTACCTTATGTTTAAAGCAGTGTCTCTCCCTGATCTTGGAGTTCACTGGTTGGACTGAACTAACTGAGTGGCAAACCCCACAGGATCTTTCTGCGTCTGCCTCCCTAACACTGGGACTATAGGTGTTTCCTTTAATGTAGGGACTGAGGATTCAACTGAGGTCTCAGGCCTGCACAGTAAGCACTTGACCAGATGAGCCATTTCCCCAACCCATCCCCCTACGTTTGGCAGTTATACCCTAATTTCAGTTGAAGAATAAGGTCTTTTCTCATCCTGGGTGTTTCTGGACTGCAGTTATCAAACTAGAATGAGCATGCAATCCTTTTCAGGTCAACCAAAGCCAGATTTATCTGAGTATAGTGATTAGTCCTAAAATAATCACATGACTCAATCCTGACAATTAGAACTTGTCTTAGCCATCTTCTTGACTCTATTGGGAGACAGAAATCTTTTGTTCTCCGTACCTACAAATCCAGTTAACCCATAGCTTCTGGAGGCCATTCCAGGTCACTTCTAGAGAATCCAGCCTAAGAACAAAGCTGTCACAGAAGACAAAACTGAAATTTTGAGGCAGGCCAAAATTGGTAAATACCTGGATCTCTCCTTTTCAAAAATGTGAACTATCTGGCCCCCTTTCTGTTAAAGTTATTTGAGTTGATTTTCTGCCACTAGTGACTAAATGGGCCTTTATATAGGATTTAATTGCAATCACCGAGACCTACACTTATTCTATTTAAAACTGATAATTGGTCTGCTCATACCACCTACTCGTCCGCAAGATATAGTACACACAGACAGAGAAAGAAAAGAACTCCCAAATAGTACTGCTTACCTCTTTTTATAGACACGATGCTCAAAATATCCTGACCCACCAAGTACCAGCTGCTATAATCACTCAGCTAGTTCAGAAACCTGATGACCTTCCAGCAGAATTAATCCTTCAGGTCTTAAATATATAGAGATATATATCTTAGGTGCTAGCACTTGCAATCTCAGAAGTTCATCAAGTCACTGATTTCTATTTCAGTAGGTTGTGACACCATCTGACCCCAGAATCAGAATCTGTAAGAGTAAGTCTTAGGAGTCCTTATTATGAATGTTTTAGCCTGGATCAATTGCCTTCAGCCAATTCACATTGCTGTAGCAGAATATCATAACACAGTGATTTCTTCTCAAAGTTGTGCAACCTGGGAAATTCAAAATAAGCATAATCAGAGTCTGGTGATGGCTCTCCTCCTGGTTCATCAAGTCCATCTTCTCACCACGTCCACATATGAATCGAGCAATGAACATTTGCTTCAGGGTCTCTCTTAAAAGGACACTAATCTCACTGAGTGCAGCGGTGTCCCAGTGGAGGGACACTGAAGCAGGGAGATCATGTATTCCAAGAGAACTACAGATGCATAGAAAGATCTTCCTTCAAAACCCCCGTGAAGGCTCGATGCCCCAGGATGGGGGAATTCGATGGAAGGGAGGTAGGAGTGGGTGGGTGAGTGGGGTCACACCTTCATAGAAGCAGGAGGAGGGGGGATGGGATAGGAGGTTTGTGGGGGGGAAATAGGGAAAGGGGATAACATTTGAAATACAAGTTAATAAAATATCCAATAAAACACACACACACAAAAGACACTAACTCAGTTCATAAGGACGGCAACCTCATGATTTAACCACAACCCAAAGCCTTCAAGTCCAATCACCATAACATTAGGGATTAGAGATTCTCTGTCTCATTTTTAGGAGAAAGAACACAAGTTCAGTCTACAGGAGGTCACAAAAGACTTTTGGTGGGTGTAATGTGTCTAGTCCAACAAGAAATCTCTGATTTATCATACCGTTTTCCAGTTACCAGATGAGCCTCAACAGTTGGACCTCATCTTAGCTTCGTCTGATCAAAACAAGACTTTCTAATACCTAAATACCTTTTGATCCTGTTTCCTATTTCTGTGACTCAACAAACAAACAAGTTTCATTCACAAGAAACAAAAAACAGGTTGAAGGTAAATCTCATTAACTCCAGCCTGCAGCAGTGGTCAGCAGATCAGTAAAGTCCTTATGCTTTCTCTGACATTTCTACTTTCAACACTTAAAGCCTGGTTATTTAAAGTCTCTCTGGGCCTGGAGACATAGGTAAGCAAGAGTGAGAACTGATTCAATACCAGCACCCACATCAGGTGGATCACAACCACCTATCACTCCAGCTACAGAGGATCCAAGGTCTCTGACATGTCATATTCACATGCACACACAATCTCACTCACACACACACACACACACGGTGGTAAGAAGGCAAACAGACATGTGATTAGAAGATAAGCCTTTAACATTTTAATAAATAAAATGAAGTCTCTCATTAGTTAGTAACTTTTATGAAGCATCCCAACATTGAGATGGGGAACTCAAGCAGAAGAACTTTGTCATCAAACTCACTACTGTGTTCAACTCTGGAGGCAAAGTCCCCTGCTGTCAGTGACTTCGTGCAATACATCAGAGTGAATTTCAATAACCATCCGCTGAGCACAAACCACTCTCAGTTTAATAGAGATATTCATTGTACCAAAACCATAACTCATCCTCAATCATCTCTAATCTGAAATAAGAGGTGTTAAACCTGAGTTCACCTAAGTAAACCACTGAAGGAAAGGGGTACCGTTTAACTCTGAAGGCCAAGGCCACTGAGCCCAGGGCATAGACAAGAGGCTCAGAATCTTTCAGGGCGAAGAGATTATCATGTCTAGACTAGAGACTGAAAAGCCGAACACCTACAGGGGTAGAGCTCATACCAGAGGATCACAGAGGAAGTGGGGGTTTAAGCTATTCCAGTTGGGACATGTTTTTTATTAGTCCCATACGACACATGAGTCATGGTGCTAGAAAACCATGCTGCTACAGCAGTGTGCATTCTTCAGTTCCCCACAGAGGTGATGTCATTCTCAAGCAGAAATTGTTTTTCAGGGGATGCAAAATCCATAGATACTGCGGTACTTTCTGGTTGTCTAACACCAATGCGCAGGGACAAATGGATTGAGGAAGTCAAAGACATGAGCATGAAAACTGAGCCCCAAAATTCATTAGGAGAATGATACTGATCAACACATTGAGAATCATGAGGAAGCTGGAAAATTTAGGAATCATATACAAGAATGATGGCACACACCCATCATCATAGCACCAGGGAGACTGAGGCAGGAAGGCTTCAAGTCTGAGGTCAGACAGAGCGACACACCAAGACTATCTAAATTAGTGGTTCTCAACCTGTGGGTTGCAACCTCTGTGTTATCAAACGACCTATTCACAGGGTCGCCTAAGACCATCATAAAACACAGCTATTTACATTACAATTCATAACAGCAAAATTACATTTATGAAGCAGCAACAAAGATCATTTTATGATTGGGAGGGGTGAGTCACCATACCATAAGGAATTCTACTAAAGGGTCGCAGCATTAGGAAGGTTGAGAACCGCTGGTGTAAATAAATAAATGGTAATGTTTTCCTTTTTCATTCCAACTGGTTTGCGGCTGTATGAAAATATGATATGCTCATATTTCAAAAGCAATCACAAGCCTAGATATGAGGAAAGTTTCCAAATCTTATTATGCTATTTTTGTTGTATTTTTTTTTCCTAATCAGCAAGAGCTCCATGCAGATCAAATTATATTTCCAAGGTCATGTGGCCTGCCAGCTGCCAAGAGACAGTCCATCTTCTCAGTGTAAATGTGAACAAATTGTTATGTCCTTGGAGCATTTGGTGGCCCCTAATTAGTTCAATTAGACCCAGAGCAAAAGCATTTTTCATATGGTAGTCCTTTAATAAAACTGTACATCATTTAATCCAAAAGTGGGCTCCTTTGCCCACTGCCAAATCTGAGAAATGCTTTTCAATCTATCCAATATTAACAAGGTGTCAATAATCTATAAAGGGGAAGCCTTAATCATCCTGCAGTTCCTTTTAAAGAATAGAACAATCATCCCATGGAAAGAGCCCTCGTGATACACAGAGACATTAAAAGTTGGGCTTTTCAGAATAGCTAGCCTAGTTCCTGCATACACCAAGATTTGTTTATTCTGCTTATCTCAAACCACAGCGAACACTGTCCCTGTCTCTAAATGGTCAGACTCCTGCCTCTCGCATCTTAATTCTGCCTTAGCGAGATAACACCAAAAAGTTAGCAACCGTGTTTACTGAGCTTGCTCTCCTCCCACAAAAGGATGCTAAATATTTGATAATAATCTCTCTTTCTTTGAATTAACATGCATGCCAATCTAAAACAGCACATGGTGAACAAAAATTTTATTTTAATTGCGTTTCCCAGGCTCCTCTCCCCTTTATAAATTCTAAGGATAAAAATTAAAGTCAGCTCTAAAAGTATGTCTTTCTTCCTCTAAGTGACATGAAGACATTAGTCTCGCCTTAATCACTTTCGTTTGAACAGCTTGGGAAGGCTCAGCATGAATTTTTTATGTGTGGAATACAGTCCTCCAACTACTCACCCTTCCTGCCGTGCTCTGCCTTCCTCTACTTCATACCATCTATTTCCTTCTAGGTCTTTGGCATTTTTATATGGCATGTGGACCTCAAGCGTGCTAGGACAATACCACGTGTACACTCAGCCATCCCATAGACATAAAGGAAATGAGATGTCACAGTCTTTCCCCAGGGACTGGGCTAGAGGAAGCCCTGAACAAGCCTGGGACGTATTTTCATTTGCGAGATGGGTGGGAACTGCGTTATTTGGTGTCTGTGCTCACCTGAAGAAGCTAAGTTCAGAAATTAAAATTTAATGAAGAATCAAGTTTGAAATTCCGCACCAGTGCACAATGCTTATAAATACACCACAGCGATGCTACCCGGGTATTATAAATAATACATGTAATGTTGATTAAAATTTTGATGTAAATTTCTAAAAACTTTATTAAAGTTGTAAAATAACTGACACGTGTTGTTTATAGTGGGTTGACAACTTAATTAATCAACTGCAGGAGCCCCTGAAATGCAGATGAGAAGTGTATATTCTCTGCTTTCATTTTCATCCCTGAAGAATGAGGCAGAAAATACAAAATTATCTCCCTTTCAAAACACCAAATTATCTCTCTTTCAAAACAGACTGAGTATTAATTGTGAAGCATGACAACACATAGTCTTTGCCCAGACTAATAATTAATCTGGAAAACACAAATCTTGACATTCAAGTGGTGGCAAACGAAGGCATTGACTGCAGGGCATTTGTTCACACTCAGTCTGCAAACGAGCCCTGTTGTCTTGGTGCAGAGAAAATTTTCAATTTTCAGGTCGCTAAACAATTTAATTCTTTATTAGAGATAAAAAATTAAATACAAAAAGTGTTGCCACTGAAAATAAAATTCGTATATATACATATATATTGCATGCTGGTTATTTTGGGATTCTAGTTTAATGAGACTTATCTCTTTTTAAATGAGAAATCCCAGAACAATATTGAAAATAAATAAGATGATCGCTAAAGTAATATCTTAGATAGTCAGTCTTTTATTACTTTATTATTGCTTTTCTCTAAGAGTCTCATTGTAGATGAAACACTGTAGGAGTTATAAGATACTGACTCTTAGGACTGTGTTTGTAATCATTAATGCATGATGTTGACACTCATTCATTCGTTCAACAAACTTATGAACTACAGGGCCCTATGGTAGGCTTCTGAAAGGTTACAAGGGTCAACCAGGTTCAGCTCCACAGAGCTCACAGTATATCAGAAAGGATGTATTATAAGCCTAAGAGACTAACTTTGTAGCAAGGATCCTCCAAACAACTATACCAGCTTCATTTGACCTCTCTGCATGTCCTTATCTCCAAATCGAGACAGTGATATTCTTTACACCATAAATATGCAATGAGGACTCAAGGAGATCACTCCTGATAAACACTTAGCACTGTGTAGAATATACAGTGAGTTTTCTTTCCTCTTGCTGTGTTCCTAGTGTGGTTGATGCTGCCATGGTCATCATCCCTATTACTGCGGTCATCCTCCCAGAGAATAATCCCCAAGATGTGAGCTCCCATATACTACAGAAAATGACTCATCCTTCCTAAGATCTGCATACTTGCAAGTCACCTCAGAGGCTATGTGTTTTTAATTTTCTTCTTGGCTCAGCCATGTACCATACCCTTCTTAAGCTATGACCCAGTTTGATCATGCTGCTATGCCCCAGCATTGAACACCAGTCCTACATTAACCATCAAGCAAATCGCTTTATGTTCAACAGAGGGGAAGAAAAGGGTAGCTGGAAGCACTCTCCCTATCTAGTGTGCCCTGAACTTCTCACTGGCACATTTGACCTTAATGGAGTCTTTTACTGGTATTTTCTGTGTGTTTGACGTATAACCATATTTCAGAGGGTGTTGGGGGAAGAAGAGAGTGAGATGTTTTCTTGATGTGACAGGTGGTAAAAGTTTAAACTCTTGGTTTAAGGTTTTATCAGACATTCTTTGGCCTCACAGAGTGACAGTTTCTGCTGCATTGTCACTGCATATTCTTTCTTTATTCAGACGCTTCTCAATGGCCTGGGTCAATTCTCCCTTGTCTCGAAAACCTCTACATTCTAGGGTGGCCACAGCAATCCTTAAACTTTCTTAAAATCTCTTTCAACCTCATAGCTTACAATAGCTACTCAAGACTGAAGGCATTTAATTCATCAAATGCCTCATGTAATACACTCTTATTTTAGGCGATGGAAACAGCTAGAAGAATACACTGTTAGGCTGTGCGTTGGTTAGCAATTATCCTGACTTCAGCCCTGTTACACACTCACACATGTGCCATCTGTCTTGCATCTACTGTGCCAATAATTTTCCCCTACAGACATGACTCCTGATACAAGAACAGAGAAGTGAGTTGACCATTTTGTTTTTCCAAATTCAGCTTTCGAGGAGCTCTCAATGTAATCCATCTAACTTCCGTGAGAGGTGTGAATCCCTAGCTCCAGTTAGCTGCCCTAGAGAGATTCCTGCTGCTCCTCCTGCCATGTACTGCAAGTTACTGCAACTCCAGCACGCTGAGTACCTCCAGGATGACCCAGACTAATTGGAACAGTCTTTATTGGCTTAAATGCTCATCCCTTCAGTATTATACCCTACTTCTTTTCTGTTCTCATCAATAGACTCACAGATTCATAGCAGATGCTCAATAAACAAGCCGGAATGAATGGATCTATAATTAATGAGAAAAGAACTGAAACATATTTAATACTTTCTTATGAAAGCCCTAATTAGACTATATTCTAGTAGTCTAATTAAGCACACAAGTGTGCTCTTAGCAGAAACCCTTTATCTTAAATGTTCCTAAACCTGAAATTCTAAATTAGTGATGAGTAAATTTTAGAGGGTTAATAAAGAGAGCACAAAGGGCATCCGGTCCTCTCAAGAAACATGAAAGACAACTGAAATGTTCTATTCTGTTATATTTTCACCTTCAGCAGCAACTGACTTCAGTCACTGGTGAGTGTTGAGGTTCAGTCTGTTACTCTCCATTGCAATGCTTAGTGTGGGCCCCCAAGGCCTGGTTGCCCCAGGGCAATTCTGTCCTAGGCAGAATTGAGATAGATGATGCTTGGTGTTCCCTGGCTTAGGGCTGGAGAGAACCACAAGGAAAGAGAGAAGGTGGAGAGAGAAGAAAGACATCATAACTTAGGAGTCAAGAAAGCATGGCCATGAGGGCTGGCCAATTGGAGTTAAGAGCAGCCCAGATGAAACATAGTAAGTAATAACTCAGAGTTATCAATAGAAAATAGATTTTAATAGCATAGAAGGTAGATATCTACCCAGCCTAAGTGGTAATAAAGGCTTATAAATATAAAGGTCATCTGTATCTTTTATCTTGGAACTATCAAAGGCAGGGCAGAAGCCCAGACAGGATTAAATATCTTCAACAAGTGGGATTCCAATGTACTTTGAATTCTCATCCTCTGAAAACCACTAGACTAATTCCTGCATCTTGTTCAGAACGTCACTCAATGCAATCATCTATTCGTGCAGTCTCTGCCCATTCCCCATGTGCTTATCACTAAGGTGATTCTCCATCATCACCCTAATAGACTTCATGGTAGCTGTGGTGTTACTGACTGTTCTCTCCCACTTGGTACACTTTCTTCTTTCAGCCACGTCACAATTGCCTTTATCAATCTCTCCTTGTTTCTGTAGCCTCTGAACCCCAGGGTCTTCACAGCAGTCATTGAAACTTCTTCAGAAATCTCTTCAAGATTCATAGTTTCTAATACCAACTAGACAGTAAAAGGCTCCTGATCTGCACTCAATGTAACTGTCCCTCCCATATTCTTGCATTTGAACATTTGGTCCCCAGCACTGTATGGATAGAATGTGAAGCCTAGATGAGATGAGTCACTGAGGGTAATAATAATTTCTCACTTCCTGTAACAATCTCCCTCTGCTTCCTGATCCACAAACATGTGAAAAGACCACACCCTAAGCTCATGCTCCTACAGACAGAGCCACACTAAGTACCCTGCCTTTTCCACTAGGACAGACTGATATTCCCTGAAACTGTAAACCAAAATAAACCTCTCCTTCATTAAGTTGTTTTATAAAGTTATTTCCTAACAGTGATGAGAAAAGTAATAAACACAACTGTATGGTAATTTCTCTAACCCCAATGCCCTAATCAATTCTGGGCAATCTTGCTCACAAATAGTACTGTGTAGACAAGGTCGCGATCCAGATATCAAATAAGCATTTCTTTGGGACCAAATATGTCCCAAACTCAATTTTTAGTATTCATACATCACATAATTTAAAACTCTTAGTTTTTTATTGTTACTCAGATCCAACTCCTTGGAAGCTTCCCCTGATTGCTTCTCCTATACTCATGCACTCTACCTGCAAATTCTACCTTCAGAATAAGTCCACAGTCTAATCATAGCTCTATATCTCCACTATGGTTTGAGACAATAATCTTCTGTTTGTAGCATGTTTTAAAAGTTTTATTTTTATTTTAAGTATGTTTTGTATGTATGTAAACTATGTGTGTACAGTGCCAACAGAGGTCAAAAGAAGGCATCAAATACCCTAGAATTGGAGTTGTAGACAACTGTAAGCCTCTGGATGAGTACTGGGAACTCAACCCGTGTCCTCTGTAAGAGCAGCAAGTGCCCTTAGCCAGCTAAGCCATCTCTCCAGTCCCTTTTGCTTGTATTACAAAGTGTCCTCATTAATGTTTCATTATGTTTCCTTCCTCTACAGTCTATTCTTAACACTCTAACATAGGAATCTTGAAAAATAGATGATGTGACAACGCCTCTGCTCAAGTAATCCTAGTGGTTCCCATAACATTCACGCCAAACTTGAAGATTCTACAATAGCACACACCGTTCTGCAGTGCCGTTGCTCTTCATCTCTCCATCACTTCCGCCCCCTTTCTTAACACCTCCTGTTCGTCCACTTCACTCCAGTCATAGTTCTTTCCCCACATGTACCATAACCTAGAACATTTTGTCACAGGGTGGGGATTAGACAGCTCTCTGTGAAAGGGGTGAAGGGCAGGAGTACAGGGGGGGAAAAGAAAGGATACATGGCTCAAATAATATTCAAAGCAACCTGACGATTTTAAGAATAATATTTGCTATTATTTTTACACTATCATATCTATTACGCTTGACAGAAATTCTCTGTAGAACATGCCTCATTAAAATTTAGGTTTGGGGGCATATTTTAAAGCTTAATTGTACATACATAGGCATTCTTACTATTCAGTATTTTCAGAGTATTATCTAAGTGACCATGTGTGAACATAATGGACACATTATAGAATTCAAAAGGTTGTTTCAAAAGCAATCTGTGCACTTTATACAAAAGAAAAGGTGTATATTCTGGAATGTTTCTCAGAGGAACACAGGCCTTTATTTCATGGACAAATCAAAAATGCAATGCTGGATAAATTGATGTTATGCTAGAAAAAAAGTATACAACTTAAGGTGAAAATTGAGTTGAAATAACAGAAGTGACCAACCAACAGTATGAGATTTAAAAAAAAAAAAATCACAATAAGTATCTATAAGCTTGTAATAGACACACTTGTTCAACACTTCACAGATCAATTTGAAAGCATTCACACCAGGCTGCAGAAATTGCAGATCTGGATCTGAAAAACTTCAGTTAGTGACATTTTAATACCCTTGATATTATTTTAAGAAAAACTTTCATGACCTCAAAGTCCCCAGACTATGGAAGCAAAGTAGGTGTGAAGTCTGAACTGTGAGGTAGGAGATTTTTCAGAGACACAAATAGTGTGTGAATGGGTCTCTATAGACAGGGAAGCAAAAGCCTCCTCTTGCCCCACTAAATTAAAAGTGACTCTTCAATATTTGATGCAATCATTTAGGATGTGACCAGATAGGATAAGCATTTCAATCGCTCTTTTCTTCTACCAGTCTTGTCTGCCTAAGTGATTTATCCAGTATCTGAGGCTTATGTGATTGTTGGCTTTTTTCTCTAAATATGCCTAGGATGGATTACCTCTCTACTTTTTTTTATTATTTGATCTTCTCTCATATGTTATATCCTGACTGAAATTTCCCCTCCCTCCAGTCCTCCCAGTTTTCCCTCTTACCTCTCCTCTCTCCCAGATCCTCTCAACCTCTGTTTCCCTTCTAAAAAGCACATACACACCCCCAGGGATATGAACTGAACATGGTATAAGAAGTTACAATAAGACTAGGCACATACCAGAAAAAGTCAATGAAATGATTTCTAATAATACTCTGCTATACTCAATAGACCTGAGCCTAGCCCACTCATCATCAGAGAGGCTAAATCCAACAACTGATGAGAGCAGATGCTGAGACCTACAGCCAAACATTAGGCAGAACTCAGGGAGTCCTACAAAAGAGGGGGAGGAAGGATTGTTAGAGCCAGAGAGATCAAAGATATCACGTGTCTACTTTCTTAAAGCAGAGTACACTGGGTACAATTCAACCTATTTCTGAGGCTCAGCAGCTGACAGACAGGCTGTATGATGTAGTAACAATGAATAGCACTTTAAAGACAGAGCTACATAAAAAATGACTAGCTCTCCCACTGGAAAGAATTTGACATCACACAAGGTTACAGAAATTCCCTGTGCCTCAGTGTTCTCATCTGGGAAACTGGCATGGGAACATGGCCACTGCAAAGACTCAAGGGAAAATTCTCAGAGACAACAGGTGAATGTGCTAGGAGACTCATTTCCTTCTCATCCTGGGGGACTGAGCAAACACTACTCAGGGAGGCATTTTGGCATATCTGCTTAGATATCCACAGTTTTTACTGTATCTAATCCCTGTCAATCCTGGCTGTCTTCTTCTAAGATCCCAGCATGCTTTGCAGACACCATCTCATCTATAACTGTTC
The DNA here is from genome assembly GCA_021653895.1 of Mastomys natalensis. Classification (NCBI taxonomy): domain Eukaryota; kingdom Metazoa; phylum Chordata; class Mammalia; order Rodentia; family Muridae; genus Mastomys; species Mastomys natalensis. Next base: position 22,127 of record JAJTUV010001567.1, on the reverse strand, counting down.
TCATACCCATATTCTAGAAATTCTCTGGTTCATCTCTCCTTTCAGGACATTGTTGGTGTCATTCAGTCCATCTAATGTCACTCTCCTGCTTTGTGGCTTATATTCTGTTTTGCCTGGATCTAGGTCACTGTGGATAACTTAAAAATAATGTACACCAGACCTCATATAATCAAATAATGAATATGTACTTTTATGCTTCAATTATGGATTTGAGAACAGCAATTCAATCGCACAAAACATTTTGACAAGAGCAGAAGGCAGAGGTAAGATCTTAATATTCATCAGATGTTTAATGCCAGCATGGTTGGCAATTCATCCTAGAGAGCAATGTTTGTATTCCTGATAAATGATTATATATTAAACTGTGTCTACCATTTTAACCATATTCACTCTTTTAAATCTGTTAAGTCATTTCACAAGTGATTTTTCTCAGGGTTACCAAGTTAGAAAATAACATATCTGAGGTGATATGACTCAACATGTTTAACTGTTCCTACTACCAACGTGTCCTACATTGTCTCCAAGAGCCCAGTGCACACTATGTGTTTTTATAGAGCATCCTAGACTTAGGAGATGTGGTGGTTTGAATATTCTCGGTCCATGGGAAGCAGCACTATTAAGAGGTATGGCCTTGTTGGAGTAGGTGTGTACCTGATGGAGGAAATGGCTCACTGTGAAGGGGGTTGACTTTGAAGCTCTGCCTAGTGTGGAAGAGTCAGTTTCTCCTAGCTGCAGTCAGATCAAGATGAAGAACTCTCAGCTCCTTCTCCAGAACCATGTCTGCCTGGATGGTCTCATGCTTCTTGCCATGATAATAATGGACTAAACCTCTGAAACTGTAAGCCAGTTCCAATTAAATGTTTGCATTTATAAGAGTTGCTTGGGTCATGATGTCTTTTTACAGCATAAACATAACTGAGATAGAGGATATGCTTCTGAGAAAGCTGCCAAGGAAGAAATGGGGTAGAGGCTGAAGGACAGATGTTGAGGAGCTGGCAAAGAGAGGTAACAATGAATTCATGAAGAAAGAGGAAGGAGAAAGCATTAAGGCACAGCAGTGGGGGTTGGACAGTCACTGAGTCAGCCTAGTATAATGGATTGAGTAGAAGAATGTCATAAAAGCACATAAAGTGAGCACGGTATTTCTACCAATGACCAACTTAAAATGGATTTCCTGATAAATATAAGCAGCATCCACCTTGGAGAAGAAACAATTAGTGTGTGCAAACAGCAAATCAGCTCCACTCATCTTTCCCCATAATCAATAAGACAACAGGGCCATAACAGTGTCTGACTAAATAAAATCTGAATAGCCATAAATACCCAGCCTATATGTCAAAACCGTGTGCTGCTGTAGGCAGCCTCTCTACCTGTACCATGGTTTTAGTTGCCTCTCATATGTATGAATCCATCCTGGCCCTATGCACTCAGAGAAGCTATAATTCATAGAGTGTCTAGCAGCTTTTCTAGCTGGCAACTACCCATCTCTGTGCATAATGCTACTTCAATTCTGCCTCATCTGCACTGTCAATGCAGCCTTTTATAGGAACATGCACTTCACTTGGTCCTCAAAGCCAACAAATGTGGACCAGAAAGAAGTATTGGCAAGTCATCCAGGATTGGGGGGTGGGGGTGGAGGCAGGAAACAATCTCTCAATGTCACACTGCTGCTAGAGTGTCCTCAGATACTAACCACACAGACCGTACAGAGCATGCTTCCTTCTTGAAGTCTGCAGGAAGCATGACTAGAACTGAGGCAGTGTTCTGTATCAGTCTTGCTTAGCCAGTTCTCTGTTGTCTGCCTGCTATCCTCTCCTCTTCATGTCTTAGTGTGCTTTATAATGGAACTTCTTATCCTCCCTTCTTTATTTAAATAGCTGAGAATGTCATCTCTAAAACTTTCCTTCACCCCTGCTTTGACCAAACAATGCACTCTCCCAACATCATATCCTGGCACTCAATAGCATATCAGATTCAAATAAATCACAGTTGACTTTTAAACCCTCCAGCAATTCATGTCTGCCTACATCAACTCCCACTGCTTTCAGCTGCTCTTTCGCACGAACCTACTCCCAGCCCTCTTTTCCTCCACACTGGCAATTCTTCACCTTCCTTCCTTGCACTCTCACCAACCTCCCCGCACTATCAAACTGCTGATGTGAGATGAAGCAGAAGGGGTTGAGTCAGGCATTCTGATTCATATTCTTCCCCTCCTCCTTCCTGACTCTATGACCTTGGAACACAGCAGTGACTGTGATGGTGACAAGGCAAGCATTTATCAGGTACCTTATGCGTTAACCTGTTTAATGCCAACAGCAAATTCACAAGACAGGATCCATCATGAGGTCCACTTTAAGAATGTGCAAACCGCCCAACTTTGGTTATACCAAGTCTACTTAATTAAAACCTGGAAAGCTACTTTTTAAGCATGGAAATAAGGAGGTTTATGGAATATAGTCTACAGGCGTTACAGTGTCAATTTCTTTTCTTTTTACCCCCATTGCTGACCTCTGCGTCATTTCCCATAATCTCTGTCTTGCTCACAAATCCCCACTCCATAAATAAAACTAACATTCTCCTCCACAGCTAAATACCAGTTCTTCATTCTCTCACAATGCATATGAAATAATCACTAAGGGGTTTTTTTTTTTTTTTTTGCAAATTCTTAGTTTAGTTATTATATCTTCCTCACCCTAGAAACGTACTAACTTGAGCTCAGAGCCTCTGCTCTATGAAGCATAGCTGAAAACACAGACAAGATTCTACCATTATGAGGGACGCACCTGCTCACTGTGTGAGTGAAAGAAAAACACATTCCCACCTGTTTGCTGAAATTACCTCACCTCTGCACAAAGCTTTTTACTTCCTGAAGCCAGACTTCAAATGCAAATATCACTGGAGAAGCTAATATTTGGATGTAAAGCAAGTTACTGGTTTCCAATCTTGTCTTACCAGCAAGTGTTGGCAGAGATGATGGGAATTCAAGGGAACTCAGAGAAGCAGATATGGAGATGCTTGTGTCCAGCTATTGGCCCGGAAACAGCATCATCCTTCACCATGCCTAAAGCAATGACCAGACTGAAAAGTACCAGTGCGCATGTGACTTTGAAACAGAGATGGCAGATTAACTCTGACTGCACCCAACCTGTAGCTAACCCAGAAGACCTAACTCAGTGACAAGATGGCCCATTTTATTGCTGCTTTTATACCCTTGTTGATTTGATAATTTATGTTCTTAAGTCCAAATTCTGTAAAGCCACTGAACTTACCAATATTTCACATATTTCAAGGTAAGACTGGATTCTACCCTCCTTAAACAAAATCAAAGTATGTCCTTCCGGTCATATCCACAAGCTGTCACTGGGCACTGCCACCCTTCTAAGTCACGGGTGTCATTTGGTCCAGTTATATTTGAAGCACCCTGAACCTGAGGAGCCATAGCACTCACAGAATGTGACAGAGTTAGCATGTGACAAAAATCCACATTTTCTCACAACAGACCATTACTCTTTCTAACTCAATACTTTGGAAAACTAAAAGGGCATGGCCAGTCATAATAATCTTGTCTATTTTACCAAATAAAAATGGACCATCACTGGAGAAAAATTAAAATGCTCTACAGAAGGGAAGCAATCCCTGACTCCTCCTCATCATCATCTTCCACTCCAGCGGCATCTCAAAAGCATATGCTAATTGACTGGCCAGTTTATAAACATTCCTGATTTCACAAATAAATTTCAAGTCAAGAGCTCTCTTTGGGGTTAACTTGCTCTCTGCATAGGTTAATTTAAATAGCAGAGAAAATTTAGCTTGAAAGGATAATTATAATATTTCACCCCCTTTTATCACAGGTTATGTAAATGAGGCTTTAATCTTTTCACAGTTCATATTATATTAATACAGGGAATAAAAAGACCTCAAAATATCATGTACTGTCGATCATTCTAGTAGAATATGCTCACACAATCGTAGTGAGTACAAATTGGACTAATTCCCATAATTGTGTGCTGTGCATATTGTCCACAAGTCAACAGATGGGCTTATAGCTTGGCAGGGTTCTCAGTTGGGCAGAGGAAACTGCCATTTTTTACCAGATTGCAAGGCTTTGGATGGGTGGGGTGTTTGTTTTCTGGGTTTGATTTTTTTTTTTTTTTTTGACATTTCTCCAATATCAAGAGTATTTATTGAAAACCTAGGGACAGCCCCAGAGAAGCAAAATTCAACTCATGCCCCCTTTTAACCTACAATTTTCACATCCTGCCAAAGGTAATGAAAGCCCTAACCCAGAGTGACAGACCTCAGCTGCAGCCATATCCTCCACTTCACACCACGGCTCTTGTGGGAGTCTCTGTCATTCGCAGTGTTGAATAGTGAAATGTGATGCTTGGAGAAACGTGGCATCATGGTCGAGTTTAATAACTATCAGAGGGAGGCTGGCAGATACGCTTTAACCCCAGAGCATTAAAAAAAACAATCAAAATACTGCTTTCCACCCACACAGTGCTAACCCAACACCATGTGTTTATATGAGAGAGGAGAGAGGGGGGAAGGAAGGAGGGAGGGAGGGGAGAGGGAGGGAGACAGAGAATCCTTTCATGACCATCCCACATAGTTATTCCTTCAACTAAGTGACCATGGATGATGTAAAGTAGAATGTAATGTTTAACATTTCTGTGAATAGACTGGCTAACCTCAAATTCCTCTACTTAACTAGCTACCAGCTAGGAGCACACAAGTTAGTTCCAAAGTCTCAATTCCCATAAGGCAGACTCTGCCTTGCTCGGAAACAATCTTTGGAAAAATTACAATCCAAGTATATACATGTATGTAAAATGTCACAATTAAAGTTGGTATTTGTGCACTGTAAATATGCCATGTTTGCAACCAAACCACAGTGGCACTCTACAAAGAGTAGGACTTGAGGGTTTACAGAGTACCAGTGAGGCACATGGGACAATCTTATCCCTACATTTAGTTTTCTTGACAACTGTCTGATTGAGATACAAGTGTCATCATTTCACCAAAGGAAAAAAAAAAAAAAACCAAGGCGCAGAGAAATTAAACATATAACCAGATTTCACCACACTATTGGTAAGGCTAGCACCTGAGCTTAGCGCCATAGGACTCACACCTTCATGCGACTCTCCATCAAACAGCACCACTGAAATATTTCTGAAAGGCACTGTCTTCCATCTTCAATGCTTTAGTGCACCTGAACGCATGCATACCTCTTGCCTGTGCTGCCCATTAAGCATGCCCGATCTGTAACTGTTACTGATTCTTCCTAGCTTCCCAATGCCCCACTTAACATTTAACCTCTAATAGATGCTCAAGATAATTTCTTAAAGTTACTTGAGAAATTTCGGCTTCTCGCAGGAACTATTACCTTCCATTAAAGAAAGCTGTCTGCTCATAGAGAAAGGCCACGTGTCTCCTTGAGCAAAGGAAAGTACTGAAAGATGAGCAGACACAGTCGTGGGTCTGGAGCTGTCAAGTGGAAATGGAGCTAAGATTCTGCCAGAGGCACTCCAACCCATCAGTCAGCACACGCGTATTGATTATCTTCTGGATGCTAAACTAATCCCATGATATCAGCAGCTGCCAAGCCGTAAAGTCAAGGTGACGCCTGACATTTTGAAGGAACTGTGCAAAAGGGAAACCTCTATTTCAAGCTGTACATAAAACCATTACGTTATAACTGTCCTTACAGTGAGTTTCCTGGGGGTAGTGGGCAGAGAAGTTTTTTAAATTTATATCTAGGGAAAGAAGTGCAGCTGCTAATAGTAATAAATATCAGAAATGTGGAACCATTAAAGACTGGTAATTTCATCTTGCCTTCTTTTTCATGTTGATATAAATAAATTTCTTTGAAGACATAAGAAACAGAGAAAAAAATCCTCTTGGTAAGAATAAAGAACCTGTGAATAAACATACCTTTCTGCATGCAGAAGAAGGGAGCCTAACTCATATATACAAAATTAACTGCACATCGATGACCGAAGTGTAGAAGCTTAAATGGTTTAACTTCCAGTACAGGATAGAGAAACATGACCTCCAGTGGGGGGCATGTATCCACCAATAGGAAAATCAAAGTGTGAGACACCAATGGTAAAGCTGGCAAAGCTGTCTTTACAAACATACCAAGGAAAGATGAAAGCACACACTGGAAAAGAGCATGTGCAAATCAGGAGGCCACACTGGCTTCATGTCCAAATATATTGTTCTAAAATATACAAAGAAGGGAACACCTAATCAAAAACAAAACAAAATCGATACAATGTTTAAAATGCACAAAGCCCTTGAGCAGACATGATAAACAAATAGCCAAGAATCCCCACAAGAAGACAGACAACAACATCAAGTCTTTGGGAAACACAGACAAAACTCATAGTGAAGTATCACCTCACACTAAAAATGGTTTTAATGAGATAAATTGTTTATGAAACCAAAAGTAACAAACAGAAAGTGCTGGAGAAGTGGAGCCCTGTGTCACTGAGGGGATGAAATGTGAGCATGCCTCAGTGGACAGTTTGGGTTTTGGGAAGAATAGCATTGGATTCGTGTATTACCCCATGGTCCCTTCCTGCCTCTGTATCCTAAGCAACTGAAAACAATGACAAGGGTACAAACATATGTTGTAATCAAGTGTTCAAAGCAGTATTACTCACAATAACCAAAGGTCAGAGGCACCAAGCACCGTTGTAAATGCCTGTATCGGAATATTATTCAGCTGTGTAAAGGAAGGAGCTCCCAGTGCACAATACCAAACGGAAGAACTTCAAAAATGCTACATCAAGTGACATATAACCAGATACAATAGAACAAATACTGCTTGATACTGTTCTGTGAATTATCAGAAAGTTCATGGGAAATAAATCAGAGATGAGCAGAATATAAAAGACTCAGGGCAGATGAACAGTTAAGCTATGGCTTAGCACTCATAGCACTCTGAAAACAAAAGGACAACGAAAAGCCTTAAAAAACAATGGCAGCAGTTACCCAGAACTGTGAGGGTAACTAGTGCCATCAAATTATATGCCTAAAAAGCAGTTAAAACCACACACTTTACGATGCATATGTATTTAAACAGTAAACATTATTTATAAGTGGAAAAAAAACAAAAATCAGTGAGTGAACGTTGCCCTTCCCAATTCAAGCTGTGCTCTCAGCCAACTTTCATAACCACTGGTAGTAGATCGCCATGGTGATGTACATTCCAGGAGACTCAATAAGTCCCAAGTCCGGTGGTCCTCTCTATGGCCTCTTTCATCATTTCTCTCCTCCCCCTCCCCCACCATGTGAATACAGTTCCTGGCACTCAGCCAGGAATTCATTACTTGTCTGAATTTTCTCCCTGATGAAAAAGGGCCACAAAACTAAGTTCAATTGAAGCTATTTCATGAAATGACAGAAACCAAGTTATCATCAGTAGAGTCCGATTCATTTCAGGAACCCAGAGGGTAAAAAAAAAAAAAAAAAAAAAAAAAAAAACGCCATCAGAATTCCACTCCAGAGTTTGCAATGAAAATGGTTTACAGCAAAATGTTATTCTCCTCCTGGGGATCAATCTGCTGTTTGCTTTCAATACCTTACATAAACTTCCCTCAAGCAAGGAGGTGGCAATTGTAATAAGTAAGAGCATATATTTAGATGCTTAAATGTCTCCTTAAAATGACAAAACATTGACTTTTGCTATTAAAAAGATAGCAGGGCATTAAAAATGTCCTGTAATCCACGATGGGACCCTTAAACCTACCATTTTACCTTACACAGTCACATGATAATGAACATCAATATGAAACCATCAAGACCACAGGCAGATGGGATTCTTGGAGAACATGTTGTAGAAGATGTCAGAGGGGCAATAACCTTAATTCTATTCGCTCATACCGGGTGAGCAGCACTCTTAGAAAAGGCTTATCATGGGATCTAGGGACATAGCTCAATGGCTGAAATGCTTACCCATCCTTGGACTCATGTAAAAGTCAGATGCAGTAGCTCACATGTGTGTGAGCCTAAGGGCGTGCCTAAAAGCTGAAGGGAGGTAAAGGCGTGGCATGCGTTGATGAACCGGAGGGACTATCTCAAATAAGGTGGACGATTAGGAGAGTCACTGGAGGTGCCCTCTGACCTCTACACATGTGCTGTGGTAGGAGTGCACTTGCATACATATATACACACACATACATACAAGCAATCACATACACAAAGAAATAAGTTTTATTAGTAGGACTTATTTGTAACAAGGGTATTTATGCATAGACCTTGAATCTGTATATGATTTTTTTTTCTCTTTGTTGAACATAGCTTTTTCTTTCTCACATACTATATCCAGATTATGGCTTCCCCTCTCTCCACTTCTCTCAGTTCCTTCTCCCCTCCCTCTCCTCGCCTCTAATCAGAATCTACCCCTTTCTGTCTCTCATTAGGAATCAAGTTCATATTTTAAAGGCCACAAACAAGAACCAATTCTTGAGAAAAGTCAGTTATTTATGAACAAATAATCTTTTTTAACTTGTTATGGATTCTTCGTGTTTTACATCATGCACCCCAGCCCCACTCATCCCCCTGGCCTCTTGTATCCTCCCTCTGCCCCTACAACCTCCACCCCCACAAAGAAAAAGAAAATAAAACCACGCAAACAAAAACAAATTTAAAAAGGCAATACAAAACAAAGCATTTAAAACAACTCATTGTGGAAACTGTCGTGTGTCACAGTGTGCCCCACAATGTGCTGGCTGGTTTTGTGTGTCAGCTTCACACAAGTTAGAGTCATCAGAGAGGAAGGAGCCTCAGTTGAGGAAATGCCTCCATGAGATCCAGCTGTAAGGCATTTTCTCAGTTAGTGATCAGTACGTGAGGGCCCATCCCATTGTGGGTGGTGCCAACACTGAGCTTGTAGTCCCAGGTTCTATAAGAAAGCAGGCTGAGCAAGCCATGGGAAGCAAGTCAATAAGCAGCATCCCTCCGTGGCCTCTGCATCAGCTCCTGCCTCCAGTTTCTATCCCAGCTTCCTGTCCTGACTTCCTTTGGTGAATAAGAGCAATTGGAAGTGTAAACCAAATAAACCTTTTCCTCCCCAACTTGCCTTTTGGTCATATGAGATACACACTACATCACTCTGTCCACCATCTTCATTTGCAAATGTTCACTGCAATGAGTTCTGGTTCGAGGTCTCTGGCTTCTGTCACACCATCAATATTGGATCCTAACTGGAACTCTGTCTCATTATCTTATTGTTGCCCCATGTCATGGAGATCCTGCAGCCTTGGATCAGCAGAACTGGCCCTTTCACATATTCTAACAATTCATAGATAATATAGATTTTTGGATGGGCCAACTCAAAGCCCTAGGTCTGGGTGGTACCTGAGCTGGTCAGCCTACTGGCTCTCCTTTATTAGCAGGAAGAGCACTCCAGCACTGCTACATAGGCCACCTAATACTCTCATATTCTTGGAACTGGCTCACCCATGCCTTAGCCATCAGGACCAGCTCCACTGTATTGCTCCGCTGAGGTGAATGGCCAACTCTCTCAAGGGCTACAACCAGTCAGAGGCAGAGATAGCATGGTGGGAGGTGGGAGGGCATCACAATGGTACCCACTTCACCTCAAGGCAGATGAGTAGTGGGGTCACCCCTCCTGTTCTCACTCTCTGGTGGCTCACCCCAGCCCTCCACCAGGGGCCAGCTCTAATGTGCTGATCAGGCTAAGTGTAAGACCTGCTCTCCCAAGTGCTGCAGCTGTGAGGCACAGGGCCAACTTACCTGCCCTCATGACCCCAGGGCCAGCAATCCTGACTGCCTCAGGTGACAAAGGACAATGTGAGGGGAGGGCATCACTCATCATCAGAAGAGTGGTGGGGCCAGCTTTCCCTCGGTCTCATCCTTGGGGCAAGCTTGTTGCCACTGAAGGCCATGTCTGGGTCTGTGGCCATGCAGCAGCAGGGGTCCGTGTTGATGTCCAGGCCCATATTACCACTAGAGACCATGGGATGTCCATGGTCTTGGAAGTCACCTGGGACCACATAGATGTTCAAGGGCTGTGTAAAAATGTCCATGTCTCACTTGCTGGAACACTCTGGAGAGGTCTCCTCTCCTCTCAGTGATGGCAGCAGACAGGAGAGAGGGCCTGCACCTTGCCCGGACAGCACAGTGGAGCTTGCCCTGGTATCAGTAGCACAGGAGAGCTGGTCCAAAGGTGTGAGCTGTGGAGTGCTGGCCTCTCCACTTCTCTGCCAACAAATAATTTTTAAGCATCTATTATGTATGAGGTATTAAAAGAAGGCTTTCGTGACTCCATCTTTTCCTTAAAATCTGCAGTTTGCAACGTCATCTCCTCACTTCACACTCTCTAGACCAAACAGTCACTCACTCATCATGAGTATGTATTTCTCCTCTGCTGAAAACTCCAGAAAGGCATCCACCAGCCATAGGTTCCCTTCCTCCAAAGCCTAAAGCAAAGCTTGACTTACAGTTTAAATGCTTATAACTTATTGATTGAAACAGAATGACCAATACATATTTGCTGATGGATGAAGTTGAACAGCCCCTACTGAATAGATCTTATTCAAGTAAACAAACACAAATTTCACCTCTAAGTTCTCCAAATAACCATCAGAAGTAAGACTCTCCCTCTCGGAAGAAACATTGGAAGGGAGTAAGTTCAAGCCAAGAGCACAACAAGGGTGCATTCTCACACCTGGTGCATATCATCTTTTTGCTTTCCTTTCACCACTTTGTGTATTGGCACTAAGATGCAAAGCATGCATAGTCAACAGTGTCTTGAAATGAGTAACACAGCATCACACACTCACTACACAGTAGGCTTCTTTGCCTCTGTGATCATCCATAAAGGGAGCATCTTCTCTCTGACTTTAGCTCTAGTGTATTATTATTTTGGCCTTCACTCTCATATTATCTTATGCTGATATTAATAAAGACTTGCTAACTCAGGTGCCATTTATTTTTGTTCATTTAATTTCCTAAATATGAAATAATCACCAGAAAGAAATAAGCTAAAGCACTGGTCAGACCAGACCATGCTGATCATAGAAGACAAGGGGGATGTTCTGTGGACACCCGACAAGCTGTTCTGAGGAGCCATCCTGCAACTTCAGAGATCTTTTCAGAGATCCGAAACCAATTAATAATTGCTACTAATGCTTCTGAGTCAGACACACATTTGAATTTCAGTGATTTCTAACTTAACAATGAATAATTTTCCTAAGCATGTTAGTTAACCTTCCTAAGTCTTAAAGTCCTCATTTCTTCCAAAGCTTGTGGAAGGGGATTGGGGATTTAGCTCAGTAGTAGAGCGTTTGCCTAGCAAGTACAAGGCCCTGGATCCAGTCCTCAAATCCTAAAAAGAAAAGAAAACAGAGGATGAGGAGGAGGATGAAGAGGAGGAAAAGAAGAGGATGAAAGAAAGAAGATAAGAAAGAAGCAGAGAGAAGAGAGAGAGAAGAGAGAAGAGAGAGGGGGGCGTGCTTATGTGAAGAAATAAGGGGGAACTCCTGGCATCAATAAACACTCCACACCTCCACAGACGTTAGCAACTGGGAAAATGTCTGTGGAGATGATGGCAGTCAGAAGGTGCTAGTAGACATGGAGTTTCAGTGTCAGTCACAGTTAAGTGCTGGTTCGAGAAAACCATGACCTGGGGAGTGGGAAAGGATACCAAAGAGGGATAGGACAGTGATGTGTGGCTCAAAGGCCTCCACCATGTGCCCACCCCACACGTGCCAAAATGCCAGTATCCCACCCATTTCAGGGGTGAGAAAATGAGGCCCAAGGAAGTTTGACATCATTTGTCCAAAGTCACTTAGCTGGCAAGGGAGGAGAGCTGGCATCCCAGTCTCCTTGAGTCTTCATGATTCTAAATCCAGGGTCAATTTAACATCAAAGCCTCGTTGGTAAGTCTAGCTGATCTTTCAACATAGTTGAAATCCAATCATTATAGTGACCCATTCAGGCGGGCTTCACAAGGCAAAAAGATTGAAGTGCTATAAATTCTTGTTAATGGCCAATCAATCATGGCCGCCTTCTGTGCCCACATTATCACCATCTTTCATGTAGCACTCATACACACAGGCTTCCCTTCAGCCTTCCCCAGCAGCCAGAAGTCACTCTCAGATGATAACATTCAGCTCCATTGACATTATCAGGTAGCTGGTGACATTCAATTAGTGAAAGGCTGGGCTCTTCTATTAAAAACACTCCAGAAAAGATCGCTAGATCTCTGCAAAATGACCACAAACCCGAGTGGCACTTATACTTGTGCTAAACCAAACAGAGCTCTAGGCTTTGACAACAACGGTGGCTTTGTATTATGGCTTCTGGTGTCCAAGGTAAGGGTCTCCTGATGCTATTGTTCATGTCCTTTGCCATGTTTATAACTTCTGTGTGCTCACTGGAGATGTGCCAAGTTTTCAGAGCAAGAATTATTGTTGTTCTGTGAGAGCTAAAGATATGTTTAAAGTTTTAATTACTGTGCCTAAGAGATTCATAAAACAGAAATGCCTCTAACCTGTAAGCCCCTCGCCCAAGGAAAAGTACTTTCTGAAATTACTGGAGGCAATTGTTTATATGAAATAACAAGCCACATGCTTTTGCTTCCTTAAACAAGTTTGTTTGACCCAACTGCACCAAATATGTTTGATCATATGTAGGTGGGAGGTATGTAGGCAGGAAATACATCAAACGTGTGCTCTCTTCTGATTGAACCTGGAGGGAAATACGTAGCCTTGTGGCTTGGCCTTTATAAGCCTCTACAAAATATGACTTGCCACTATTTTCTGGGAACCCTGGAATGACCCTAGCCAGAGTTTATCATCCTGGACAGTATTTGATTACCACATGCAAGATCTTGTATAGGACTCTGTATAAAAGGTGTTAGCTCAGGGTAGTCCACAGACTGGGTTCTGAGTGTCCTCAGGCTACTCCCTTTACTTCCCATGGCTCAGCATTTGAAGACCCAACAAGATAATATTCATAAGCAAGAACCCAAAGTTCACAAAACACTTTTCTTAATGAAGAACAACCTGTGTGCTTTAAACCTCATGAGGTCAGAATTTGAGACTGTCCCCTTTAGAATCAAAGAGATCGCTTTAAGAAGTCCAGACCCAAGCAGGAGTTATTCAAAATTCCAATACTATGGTTTTCTCTTTTTATGTCCTACATCCTCACTTACAACATATGGAAAATAGTTTTATTACATCTATAGTGTACAGAGGGTTTTTTTTCCTCTTGCCATCCATTACTCTAAACATACAGTATGATACCATTTGCATGGCATTTATATTATATTAGCTATTAAGTAACCCAGAGATAAGTTAAAGTATGCAACAGAATTGTATAGGTTCCAGCAAACACTGTCCTATTTATAGAAGGGAGCTGAGCATCCCTGGGTGTTGGTATCCAAAGGGGTCATAGAGCCAATGCCATACAAATTCTGGGGAACTAGATACTATTTAAAAAAAAAAAAATGTGAATATAAAAAGCATCCCAACTTATTCTTTATCAACCCCCTATAACCTTCATGCCAGAACCTAAGGAAATAAAAAAGACTTTTAAAAATACAAATTAAATTAAATTGAAAATGTCAAATTTCATGGTGAAAAAATTGAGGAATTTAACGGTGAAATATTGAAAATCCCTTATGCTATTTTCTTTATGTTCTCTCACCTCTTCAGTGCTGCTATAGAAACAGGTCATCTGAAGCTACTTATATCAAAAGGCATGTAATAGGGGACTAAATAAATTAAAAGGTGGTGGGGGAACAGGACACTTCATCAGAGTTACCAAAATTGTCCCTATTTTATTATTTACATGGAAAAATGCTGCATTTGCCTACAAGCCAAACTTTAGAGACATTATCTGGGTTCAATGAACTTGACTCCTCTGTGACTGGTTGAGAATTTCATTAAGTAGTGCCCCAGAGAAGATCCATCTTGTCTCTGGTAGATTTCTCAGCAGCCAGTGGTGTTTAGCTACACCATGAGGTGTGCAAAATAAATAAAGGTTAAATGATTATCAAAATGTGACCAACATCTGAGCAGACAGCATGCACCTTCACAGGAGGGATATCAGTATTAAGGCAAAACACACTTGACTCTGGAAATGAATCTGTGGGAGACAGATACTCTGTACTCCTCCTCACTGGGGAAGTGTTGCAGAGAATCAGTTCAGAGTAGGTCCCCAGCACCCAGCCCAGCCTCCTGGGGCTCCCTGGGCCTTCCTGGCCCATCACCACTCACTTTCATGTCTAGAGCTCTGACATCCCGGTTGGAAGTGATTAGAGATGAAAACAACAGTATTTGTGTAATAGTAGGATGAGGACTCCAGAGGGGAAGCCTTTTATCTGTGGTCTCTACTGGTTAGCATTGTAGGAGACACTTAGAGCAGACAATGCTGGGAGCAGGAGATCTCTCTTAACTAGAGTTAATGGACTAGACTTACTGTCTGCCAACCAGTTTGAAGAGCCTGGATCATCTCATTTAATCCATACGATCCCATGGAGTCACCCTTTTATTAACCCTAGTTTTCAAATAAGGAAACAACAATAATGCAAAAAAAGCAACTTGCCCAAGGTCATACAACTAAGAAATGGGGAAGCTGAGCTTGACCCAGTTGGCTGGAGATACTGTCTTAACAGAAGTGTTACAGTGCCACCCTCTGGTCCTCATGGAGAAAGATCCTTTGCCAATGAAATCCAGTACCATGGATTGAAGGTGTGTCCCTGAAAATCTACTTGTTGGAAAGCAATCCTCAGTGGGGATTGAGCAATGGGAGGTAATTAGGTCAGAAGGTTATGGCCCTCAAGAGTGGGAATAATGAACTTACAGTAGAGGGTTCAGATAGGTCCTGTTGCAAGGAAGCATTACAGGGAGAAATCAAGTCCACAGATGAGGACATGGACTCCCTCTGGTTACTAAATGGACAGGTACCTTGAACCTGATCTTCCCAGACTGTGGGACTCTGAAAAATGAAGTTTTGTGGTTTAAGCCCCTTCATCGATGGGACTTTCTTGTAACACCCAGAACAGACAGCAGTGCCAATCATATTATATAAGCTTAATCAAAATTTAAGCCGGTGAAATGAAAGAGCTCATTAGAGAGGATGAGTACTGACTTCATTTAAATGTGAACATTTGAAAGTTACACACCAGGCAGGAAATGAATCTTGAGATTGGGCGCTATGCAACCAACAAAACCAAGAGGGTAGAGAACACAGAGGTAAGAGGGAAAAAAACAAAACAGAAGCGTCCATGGCAACAGATCAAAATCCAAATATAGTTTAAAAACAATAGTACTATATATACAAGTAACATTATACAGATCATATTTATGCATTTAGAAATATATGTGAATATACATATGCTGTATAGCAACAATTAATTAAAAGGGGCCATGAATTTAAAAGAGCATAGAGAAGCAAATGGAAGGATTTAGAGAGAAGGAAGAGAAGTGGGAAATGATGTAGCTATATTATAATCTAAAAAAATAAAAATAAACATATTTTTAATGGTAGTGCAGTCAGATCCTGTCAGCAGCTGCATCTATTGGCCTAGTCTTCTGTGGCTATCCTGTCTCTCTTTCTCTTCTGGAAACAAGGCCTCTGGTGTGGCTATTTCTGATGGTGTCATCAAAGTATTCAAGGATATGAAGGTGTGCCAGCCCTCAAAGCCAGAATCAAAGACACTCAAGAAGGCCATGCTCTTCTCTCTGAGAACAGGAACAACATCCTGGAGGAGAGCAGGGAGATCCTGGTAGGAGACCTGGGGCAGATAACAGAGAACCATCACACCACCTTGGTCAAGATGATGGCAGACAAAGGCTACAGCTATGCTTTCTATGGTACAAGCTAAAGACCAAAGAGAGCAAGAAGGGGAGCACTGCTATTCATCTTCTGGGCACCTGACAGCTTGTATCCCCCAAGAGCCCATCTGGGGCTGCCAAATACCTAATGCTCTATGCAGCTGCAAGGATGCCATCGGGGTGAGGATGCCGGGGATCACACATGAATTACAACCAAACTACTACAAGGAGGTTAAGGGCCACTGCACGCTGACGGAAAAACTAGGAGGCAATGCTTTTATCTCCTTGGGAAACAAGCCTTTGTGAGCCACCTCTGTCCCCCTGCCTGGAGCATCTAGCAGCCCCAGATCTGCTCTTGGGGATTCAGGCTGCCCCTTTCCTGCCATGCTGGAGGTGATGGGGAACCCCGAGGGGAAGAGCAACTCTTTCATCCCAGTTGCCAAACACCACACCAACCACTCCCCAGACCATCGGTTCTCCATCCTTGACATACTGCCACTGATCTTCTAATTCCTCTTGGGCTGAAGCAGAACAATTCCCCTCCCAGGCACACGGTTTTCAGGAGCCCTTATTTCTTAACAACACCCCTACTCCTCATCTCTCCCCGTCTCATGCTACCAACATTTAACAGCAATATAACTGAGCTTGTCAGTTTACTTGTGTGTGTAAATGGAATGCTATGGAAATGACCCTCCCAGCCAGCTGGAGGGCCTCCCTTTCCTCTGGTTCTTGGCCACTCTGAAAGTAGGACACTTAGAAGCCTTCAATGTAAACAATTTCTGGGCCACATTGGCCTATGCCTTTAATTCCAGCACTTGGAAAGAACTCTGAGTTCAAGGCCAACCTGGTCTACAGATCAGTTACAGACAGTCAAGGCTATACAGAGAGACTTTGTCTCAGGAGAAAAATTAAAGAAAAATTTTAAAAATAAACGGTAGTTCCGCCAGTAACTTAGTGTTTTACAGAAAGACCATGGTGGGGTCTTGATGGTGATCATGATTCTTACAATAAAATGCTACTTAAATTTTCACATTTTCCTTTGTCATCAAATCCACGTAGAGATAAATTTGTAAATTCTGAGTTTAAGTGGTGGTAGTCATACAAATATTCAACATTTACACTTCACTCTGTCCTTTAGTTATGCTTTAGTTATACTTTAGTTCCTTTTCCCCAGCGGTTCCATATGACTTTATTAAAGAATCCAAAGGAAAATATCTGAAATGATGTTCACTGATGCTAATGTTTGTTTCTGGAAGGTAGCATTTGGCAAATTATCATAATTGTTAAAGATTTATTATTATTATTATTATTATTACCCTTGCTATAATTAGAAAGTCATTTTTTAATAGTCACATACATAGTACCAGACATGGAGATGCACACCTTGAATCCCAGCACTCAGACCGCAGGGGCATATGTAATTCAGTGAATTCAAGGCCAGTAAGGCCAAATTGGTCTACAATCTACATAGTGAGTTCCAGTACAGTAAGAGCTATGTAGGAAGACAGTATAAAACACTACACTCATGTACACACACACACACACACACACACAATCACATACAATAGCTAGCATTTACAAGATGACAAGAACTCCTCTTGGCATGGAGCATGGTAGCTCACATCTGGAATCCAGACAGAGCCATGTGAGGGCCTGGGGAAGAGATCAATGAGGACAGAAAAGGTGGTGAAAGTTCTAAGCACAAGGATAGACAGAGCCACAAAGCATGTGGTGACTTCTAGTACAGAGCTTTTGAACTTGAACCAAGTTTAGTAAATTGGATAGCAATTAACTTTCCATAGCATAGACACATTGAAAATGATCAAATTCGCTCTTTTAGTTCATTTTCCATGCCCTACCCTCCTGCCACCAGCCTTAACAATCTCGCAGTCTTATGTCATATATCTGGTACTCAAATTTGAGGTAACCTCCCAGAACAGCATTGCCCAAGTGGGGCATGTTAAATACTTGCTTGACTAAGCTAATGGCAATGTTGAAAGTTTTATTGACATTAAACCCTTTCAAAATCATCTGGCAACCTGGCTAAAAGCATATATACTGTGTGAATCTCCTTCAGTAATGAGGCAATTAATTGTGAGAATTAGCAAACTTCACTGAGAACTAGGTTTGTTGCTGTGAAAACACAGCTTCCCGGCCTCTGATGAAATCCCTAGTCAAGAAAGCAGCACCTCAGCGTAGAGGAAGCCTAGAGTGATTGACAGCTCTGGTTATTGATTTTGGATTTTGAGAACAACTCCCAGGGGGCTGGTATCAGCGAGGCAGAGGTAGAATTTGATGAGGCAGATGGGACCCTGAGGGAAAACCTCATAAGGCAGAGTGTGGAAGTGCCCTTTCCCTGACCCTAGCAGGCGTGATAAGAGATGGTCTCTTTCTCATTTTAACAGGGATTCATTCCCACCAGGCTGCATCTGCAGAAGATGACAGCCAAGAGAGACTTGCTCTTTGAGGAAAAGGGCGGGGGAAAGGGGGGGCTTCTCCTTACACACAAACTTTCAAATTGCCACCCACAGCAACCATGTGCTTTGGGGAAGAAGGTGGGTATGAACTATGTGGTACCCAGGATCATGTGAGATCCAGGATTTAAGTTGTGTTGATGTTGAAAGTTTTATTTCATCCATCTCCTGAAAGAACATGTGCTATCTACCTATCTATCTATCCATCTATCCATCATCTATCTCCCTCTGTGTGTGGTGTGAGTGTGTGTGTGTGTGTGTGTGTGTGTGTGTGTGTGTTCTATCGTTCAGTATGTCAACAGATTACATGGGTCTTTGTAAAGCAGCACCCCCTCACCTAACATATTCACAACTACCACCAGAGACAGATGGCGAGACAATGTTAAACAATGGAAACAGCAAGCTGTCTCTGTTGTCTGAACCTACAGTTTGCAGACAGGCTGAGCTGAGGAAGTACTGTACAGTCATGAAGGTTTGGCTACAGGTGCAAAATAATGATGTGCTTAACTTCCTCCCATGCCTTGGAGATTTCTCTAGCAGAAAACAGCAGTATTTGACAGGTGTATGCGGTCAACTCACCAATGGAACCACAAAGGCGTCTGGGGAAAATTAACTGTGGAGCAGTGAGGGTGGTGTGCTTTTGAGGAAGCTTTTGCTTTCCATCTCCTCTGGATGTGTGTTCCTTGACTTTCTCATCTCTTCATGTTCTGCTGCATTGAAGCATGAGCAGGTGCCAACGTTTTAATTAAAATTATGACAGGACAAATTTAAGTTGTAAACATCCCAATCGAACTGTTAACTAAATTGCTCTCTGCAAATTAGAAAGGGTCCCATTGTGTGATTCTAAAAGTAAAGCCCTCACCTGGTTTGTCCCTAAAACTCATGCTAACAGTCAATCCCCAGTGCTGTCGTATTGAGAGAAGGTGATATCGCTAAGAGGAAGGAGGTTATAGGGGCTGCTACTACAAACAAGGATTAGTGTAGTTCCCTGGAGAGTGAGTTGTTATCATGGAAGTGAGCATGTTGTTATAAAGCCAGGTATCTCTGCTCATTTCTATTTTTAAACACATGTTTATTTCACCTTCTACCTGAGGCACTACTAAGACAAACAGATATACATACCACATTCTTGACCGTTAGAACTATGAGCAAAAGAGAAAATTTTTGTTATAAATTAATCACTCTCGGGTATCGTGTTATAGTAACTACATGTAGACCAAGATAAACCATTGTGTCAACAGAAATATTGTTGGCTTACACCACTGTTCTCTATGCCTCAAAAACCTTCCCTCTTACTTAGATCTCTTTAGTACCACCCAGTCTTCCCTTCCTAAACAGCCCTACCATCTTGCCCAACAAACTCAAATCGGGGTAGAGAAAGTCATTGGGAATGCAAATTATCCACCCAAATCCTTTCTGCCAATCTTCCGAATTGAGTTTGATTCACATGGAAACCTGAATCCACAGGATGCTTAGCTAGGCTACATCTCCCAGCTTCATATTATCCTGTTGGCCTGGTTGTAAGCCACAGGACGTGTTTGTCCTGCTCCCACCCTTCCCTGATGACTGGAAAGTCCAGGTGGCATCAGTCTAACTTCAATTATTCAGAAATGGCAACTCCCAAGGCTGCTGCAGAACAATAGTTTGGAAAGTAGAGTTGCTACACTGCCAGCTTGGAGTTTCTATGTCAGCATAGACACTCTCTAGTAGGTCAGAGTATTGGGGAACAGCAACAGGGAGCCATGGTATTGGGAAACAGCAAGAGAAAGCCATGTTATCAGGGAAGAGCAGTAGCAGCAGCTTCTTCTTAACCTAATGCATGGTCTCATCAAAATGCTAGCTTGGATGCTTGATTTTTTATGTGCATCACTGCATATTATGGAATACCAAGTAACTGTGAAACATTATCACCTGGGTGTGTTGTGAGGTATTTCTACAAGATACCCATTTAAATCAGAACACTAACAGAAGCTGTGTTTGTATATGTATGTATATATATGAGTGTGTCTGTAAATGTATATACATGGATACATGAGTGTGCATGTGTATAGAAGGCATATGTGTGTATACACATTTGTTCATGTAAGTATGTCTATAGGAGTCATGTATATGTGTGAATGTGCCTTGTGTGAGTGGGTTTGTGTACACGTGTTCCTGTGAGTGTGTCTGTATATGTATACACAGATATATGTGTGAGGACTTCTGTATATGTATGCATGTGTATATGTGAGTGTGTATACACATGTTTACATGGGAGTGTATCTGTGAGTGTGTACACCCACAAGATTGTAGAAGAGGTTAAGTTCAGGTGTTGCTTCTCAGGAAATATACACATCATTTTTTGAGACAGGGTCTCTCTCAGAGGTGGCTTGCCACATAAGGTTGGATAGAAAACACTAAGCCAAAGGGACTCATTTATCTCTAGGCCCCTGTGCTGGGATGACAATCATGTACCGCAGAGACAGCTTTCCTACATGGGTTCTAGGAATCAAACTTGGGTCTTCATGCTTGTAAGCAAAATTTTATGAACTAAGCAAGCTTCCCAACCCCACTCTATCTCTTCCTGAATTTGGAACCATCTTTCTTCTGCTGACAGGATTCCATGCTTCTCAGGCCTTTGGGCTCTGGGACTTACATCAGTTCTCCCTCATTCTTGGATCAAATTATATCACTAACTTTTCTGATTCTCTATTTCGTATGTGGCATATCATGGACCTCATGGGCCTCTATAATCCTGTAAGCCAGTCCAGGCAGGACTTCCCTGTGTCTGTCTGTCCTGGGGGTTCTGATTCCCAGGAGAATGACAATTCACTTATTACACAGGAAATGTAACCACTGACTGCTACACAGCTCCTAGCTCCTCCTTTAACATGTTTCCTGTTTGCTAGCCTCCCTTTTCACCTATTCAAATCCTCCTCCATCCAGGTTTATTTCAAATGCCACTTCCCCCAGGGACAAGAGCCAGCCCAGCCCCACCTATACTCTGATCATCAGAATGCCATGGTTTTTGTTAAATGCCTTGCACAGAGCCTGTCTATAAAGGGGACACAGTAAGCCCTGTCTGTTCATTGTTTACTGTCTTCAAACACAGCAAAGAAAGGTCTTCTTGTGAACTTAAACATAACCTTGAGAGCTATGGCCTGTATGAGCCTTTGAATGGTGTGCTAGTTAACTCAGATGAGGAATGGATCAACTGTGAAGAGAAAAAGGAGCTAGACTAGAATAGTCTAAACACTGTGTGTACTTCCAAATAACATGGTGTCTTAGGAGAGAAATAGGAAGACTCTAAGACAAGGAAAAAACAAACCAACTAACAACCAGCGGCACAGAAGGCAGAAGTGGAAGAAGAGAGAGGAAGGAAGGTTCTGAGATTATAAGCATCAACTCACAGCCCTTAATAAAACATTCATTTATAAAAAAACAGTGTGATTAACTGAACTGACTTCTAAATGCCCCCAGTCATCCTCCTCTACCTCTCTGTAGCTGTGGATTATTTTACCTAAAAACAAATGTAACTGATAACACATGCCCAAAGAAGACTGTATAGAGCAACCCAGTAATCCCAGAACCCAGCAGGTTGATGCAGGAGGATGTCACATTTGAAGAAGGCCTGGGCTACAAGACGAGATCCTCTCTCAAAAACAAACACAAAACCTAAAACTAAATAGAGAATATTTGAGAAAGCGGCATGTTAGAAAGGAAGTGTTGGATGTGTGCGAGCTTCTGGGCCACACATAGCATTCTAAAGGAATAGACACGTGGTACTGTCTACAGAGGATGCTGAGGATGGTGCAGGATGGGACACAAGAGAAAAATAACTGACACTTTGAGTCAACCT